>RPOG01000762.1:11486-240804 GCA_008086565.1 Thalassoma bifasciatum | reverse complement strand
GGGAGGCCCCTGCTTATTTCAGCATGACAAAGCCGAGCCACATGCTGTATATATTACAACAGTGTGGCTTTGTAGTTAAAGAGTGCAGGTATTAGACTGGCCTGCCTGTAGTCCAGACCTGTTACCCATTGAAAATGTGTGAAACATTATGAGGTGCAAAATACGACAATGGAGACCCTGGGACTGTTAAACAACTGACGCTGTTTATCAACAAGAATGTGAAAGAATTCCAGCTGAAACAATAAAGTTTATCAGTTTGAATATTAAATATCTTGTTTTTGTGGTTTTTGTGGTGTATTAAATTGAACTTATGTAGAAGAGGGTTTCAAATCATTGCATTCTGTTGTTATTTCCACTCTACACAACATCCCGACTTCAATGAAATTGTTGTAGATTACCTGGATTTAATCAAACTTCAAATGACAATCTCAAAAATTATTTTCTCCTCACTACAGACAGTACAGAGGTGCATGTTTGGCTCTTACCATGCCCCAGGTGGGCTCAGTGTAGTCAACTCCAAGGAACTCAACATATGAGGCAAAGCCTTCATTCAGCCACAAGTCATTCCACCACTGCAGAGTCACCAGGTTTCCAAACCACTGAAAACACATGAGACATGAGGAAATGAAGAGTTCTGCCACAGAGACCATCGTGCCACATTTCAGCTCAGCAAGTTATCAGGAAACTCTTATTTCCGTGAACCATGATTACACTATCTGATAGTGACTTAAGGATCTGGCACCAAAAGTTCAGCTCAAAATGGGATGAACAGGAGCTTCAGAAAATTCCCAACCACAAAGTTTCACATGAGTAATGAAATCAGGCTGTAATATATCTGAAATGGGGCTCAACTAGTTTTTCCATGTGATGGTATGCTGTCTGCTTTTATAAAAGAAGATGGAGTTTTCAGGCTAAGTTTATGTTTTAATATGTTATTGTGAAGTACAGAGAGTCCCAAAAGGGGCTCAGTTTGCAACAGACAAATGATGAACCCCTTTGTTACCACTTATTTATAGAATTAACACTTATCAAGAGAAAAATATCGGCTCTGATTCTGGCCTCCCTGCATTGGTGTCATGTAAGTTTCCATGATTAAAGTTCATCTACTGACATTTAAACCTGAGATTGATTGTGGTCTCTGATTGCACCCAGACACCACCTGAAACAATCCATCAACCACCAATGTAATGTTTTCTGCTTTCTCGATAAACTGAGTGTAATGTTAAAAATATACTTAAATGTTATCCGCCCATGCTCTTGGAGACTCTTTTTTTTATACCACATTGCCGCTTTTACTCCACATTACAGGTTGGTTTAATGTTTTATGTGTGATATGTGTGTTCAGAATCAATAACCCTCCTTATGGGGTTTTAGTCAAATTCATGGAACCAAATAAATTACATTTCTGTAGGGTTAGGACTTGGTCTTCTGTTCGATTTTAATCTGAAGCTGATGTTGGTTTGCATTTTGCTGATTCACCCACCATGTGTGCAAGTTCATGAGCGATCACAGAGTTTACTCTCTCTTTGTTTCCAGTGGAGGAAAGGGCAGGGTCATAGAGCAGAGCGGTCTCTCTGTATGTGATTAGACCCCAGTTTTCCATCGCTCCAGCATTGAAGTCAGGAAGGGCGATCTGATCTGTGGAGGACAAAGACGTCTCAGATTCATCAGAAATGTAACCTGTCTTAATAAGAAATGAAATCAATTGAGAAAGTGAACAACGTAAGCCAGAGCAGTGTTCACTGAACCTCAGTGTGACCCGTTTATGAGCCAATGAAGAGATGTGATATGAAGTAAAGCAGTAAAATCAGCAGGTATCAGGTGTGTTTGGTTGTCTGATAATGTCTACAACACAGTTTGATGACAGATGATTCAGGGTTTGGAGCCCCTACTGACATTCCTATGCGTTTTATGGTTTTATGATGAATTCATGAATTCGGCAGGTGGATTTCCATGAACTACTGAATGCTGTTAATCATTTATTAGGACAAATCTATCTGTTATTTTGACAATTTTAAGGATAACTTGCTGCCAGCACATCACTTTGTTTCTGTGAAGTGCTCAAACAAAACCAAAGTATATCTAGTAACATCTCACTCAGCTACACTTAGACTACTTGTATAAAGCCAAAGCTCTTCACTTTCTGCAGGAACTCAACAACTCTTACAGCTGATTTAAATAAATGAATGTATCATGATGTGAAAATGTACTTCATGGACACATAGAGCTCATAAACACATTAGAGGACACAAGGCTAGATTAAATGGTACAAAAAAGACCCCCCCCCCCAAAAAAAAAAAAAAAAAAATTAATTAATTAAATAAATTTAAAAAAAAAAGAAGAAGAAAACATTTTGGGTGAAAAATGTTGTTTGTAGGTCTGAATATGAAAATTAATCCTAATAGAATCTAAATCCTGATCCTGCCATAAAAACATCCTGACATATTGTCCCCATATCACTCCTTAACAATATTTTCCTTGATTAGAAGTAGAGTTTGCTGACATTTGTGTGGATCATAACACTACAAAAAACTGACCACTGTTCATCTGTGGTATCAAGAGACATTTGAGGGACAAGTGAGGTTTGATTTCCTCAGACTGTAATTATTACACAAGGATGTTTGACCTCAAAGTAACTCTGGACATTACAGAATGAAATATCTAGATGTTGAGAGACAAAGGGAATAATAAAAAGAACATTTCCCTCCTCACAGGAAAAATTTTCCTCAAATATGCTAAGATGACCCACCTGATTTGGAGAGCGGATATGTTGCGTTGTAGTACTGCTCATAGAACTGAAGCATGGGTCCTGTGACATTAAGGGCATATTCACCCTGCCCATCATCTATGGCTTTTCTTCTGGCCCAGATTCGAACCTGCAAAGATTAAGAAAGAAATAATCTCTATCTGTGATATTATCCAGATGATATCGCCACCAACTCCAGTCATCGGTCATGGTTGTGTGTACCGTTGTGCTCAAATGTTTACATACCCTGGTGATTTTGGCCTGATAACATGAACAAAAGTTTACACAAATGAGTTTGAATGGCAACTAAAGGTAACCATCTTCACCTGTGATCCATTTGTTTACAATCAGTGTGTGTACATGTGTATAAAAGGTCTGTGAGTTTCTGAGCTCTACAGGAAAAGTTAATTGACCTGTACAAAACAAGGCGGGGTTATAAAAAGATATCCAAGGAATTGAAGATGCCTAGAGCCAGTGTTTAAACTCTAATCAAGAAGTGGAAAATGAGGGATTCAGTTGAAACCAAACCATAGTCAGGCAGACCAACAAAAATTTCAGCAACAGAAGCCAGGAAAATTGTTAGGAATATTGAGAAAAACCCTCAATAACCTCAGCTGAAATACAGGACTCTGAAAAAAATTTCATGATGCACAATAAGGAGGTACTTGAGAAAAAAGGCTCAGGAAACTTGGTCCAAACTGATGAATGAAGGATGAATGCAGCATGTTATCTGAAAATACTGGAGGAAAATTTACACTCATCAGCCCAGAAGCTGCACATGAGACATAGTTGGACGTTCCAACATGACAATGATCCAAAACACAAGGCCAAATCAACATGCCATTGGCTACAGCAGAATAAAGTGAAGGTTTCCAAGTGGCCATCTCAGTCTCCTGATCTCAATATCAGTGAACCACTGGGGGGAGATCTTAAATGTACAGTTCATGCAAGGTAGTCCAAGAGTATACAGGACGTAGAGGCTTTTTGCCAAAAAGAATGGGAATTTTTACCATCTGAGTTAATAAAGACTCTCATTCACAACGACCACAAAAGACTTCAAGCTGTTATTGATGTTAAAGAGGGAAATACAAGGTATTAAGAACTGCGGTGTTTTAACTTTTTGAACAGGGTAATTTTGGTACTCTCTGTTGTCATTATGATTAAAAAAGTGTAAACACAGTCGTTTAAATGTCTTTTCCCAACTACTAACCATGAGTGACAGAAAGGTTTTTGTGGTATCATTAATATTCTCTGAAAAAAAATGGGCAAGAAATCAGAAATTCTGTTACAGTATGTAAACTTTTGAGAACAACTGTGTATGGATAGAAGTTCAAAAACAGGTCACCAAAGTTTCCTACCAACAAATTGTTGTTTTGTGTTGACTGAATACAGGTGAAGTCGCTGACAATAAATGCCAGGAGGTACGTGGACATTCTCTTTGTGGGCTCAAATGTCGTCATTCTGACCGGCACACCATCTCTGATGAGGTCTTTTGATGCTAAAAAGAGAGAGAGGGAGAGTCAGACTCTGTCAGTATCAACAGGCTGATTTTCTCATTACATGCCCAAGTTATTGATTTATTACAAAGAACCTGTCATGCAAATAACTCAAACATTGTTTTAACATTGCCAAAAATGACTTTTCAGAGTTGTTCTACTCTAATTTCACTTTTCTCTAATTTTCAGAGGGGATTAAGATGAAATAAAAACTTGAAGCTCTCAGTTTTATACTTCCAAAACAAACCTATCTCTCTGCCATTGGACAGGGCCACAGTGTCTCGGTCATGGAAGATGATGACATTGAAGACAGCTTTCATGGCTGGCTCATCGAAACAAGGGAACGTTTTCCTGGCGTATGTGGCTTGCATTTGGGAGGTGGCAACAACTCTGCAAAATTTGTACAAAACAGACACCAGTGACAAAAAAGTAGCTTTTCTGAAGTCTCACCCAGATGGACATCCCTTCCAAGCGTTATTCTTACTTCTTCACTCCATCCTCGATGTATTCACTCCTGTAGAAGCCTCCCAGGTCATCTGCCAGTTCTCCCACAAACTCAGTGTACAGTAAATATGTTGCTCCAACAGTGAGACTGCTGCGTAGCTGCATAACCAGAAACTCTGTCTTCACAACAAGCCAGGACTTCAGTATCGAGGGCTCAGGAGCTTCACCGAGAGCAATAAGTGTGGCAAGGTTTCCGCTGAAGCTGGTGAGGTTCAGCTTGTTGCAGTGGATAATTACGAGGTCTGTTTCCTTCTCACATCTGAATTCTACAGATGACTGTCCAGTGAAGACGTACAGGCCGTTCATATTTGGCTTCAGCCGGGGCCACAAGGTCACATTGTAGGATATGGGAACGAGGGAGTCGGGGAGTCTGTAGTGGTCCCACGGCTCTTTTGGAGTAGAGGGAGTGGTGGGAGCTGAAGGCATGCTAGTGCTGTCTGCCCCTCCGTCTCCTGGTGAACCTCGATTCTTGGCCCTTTCCTTGTCGTACGCAATAGACAGAGCAATGATCGTAGCCAAAGCGATGGCTGCCAAAATAAGCAGCCCCAGGCCCACGTTTTTACTGATGTAGTAGACTTTCCCCATGTCTGATTAAGACAGTCAGCGAGGGAGTCAGAGGGGTCTCAGTCTGTGTTGGTCTGGTCTCTTCCCTCCTCAGTTAATGGTTGAGATATTAACATGGCAACAAGACATTTTCACAACACCTGCAGGGAGACAAAGGGAGATGAAAAATTCTATTCATATCATCTACAGTACATCGGCAGCTGTTCAGTACCAGTGAACATGGTATAAAGCAACAAAAGTGTTTTTCCAGTTCTCTCCTGTGCAGCGTTACGATCGCATTCCAGTCAGTCACTTTAACTGGTTTTATGGCAATAAAAACATTGTCCCAGTGGCCTCAAGTGGTCTTTACTGTTTTTGTACAGCCTTTTATGCCTCCTGAAATTTCCCCAAATCTGGTCACAACTTTTCTGTCATTTCACTTTGGTGCTTCAAAAAGTTCCCAGTCATTATGCTGAGTCCTCAGTTAAGTGCAAAGTTTACTGTACAAGAGAGCTATTGAAAGAGCTCACTGACCCATGTAGTAGAGGAAGTTTTTGACTTTTGACACTGAATAATGTGGGAGCAAAAACACAAGCGGGCTTTTCTTTGAATGTTCTTTAAATTATGTGTAAGAAAATATCTTGAGATCAATCCTCAAAACAGGAAATCATCATCAGCAAACCCTCAAAATAAGTACACTGAAAAACACACACAGGTGAGTATTTTAAGAAGGGGTGACCAAATGGGACTGACACCAGGATTTCATGTGGCATCTGTGCATACACAGGAATAAACTGCACTTGCCATATCTACTTACTTGACATTTAATCAGTTAAATGTCACAAAGATGTGTATTTCTTGATGGTGTACTGCTTTGGCTGCAGGGGGGCGCCAATGTCAACTAAAAGCAAAAGTTACCACAGGGGCTTTTCAGCATAGCCCAGATGGTTCAAGTAAGAGTTTTTATGGGACTGGTGTAATAAAGAATTCTGGGGTGGCACTAACGAGGGGTTACTGGTCAGATTCAAAGAGAGCTAGTTCTTGCCACTCCCCTGGAGGTACAACAGGAATAACACTGGCATAGAGTAGTTTTGGGGAAAAAAATATAATGATATATTATCACTATGAATATCCTCTTGTCTTCATAAAAATGGCGTACAAGCTTTGTCAGCTTTAAGCACAGAAGAGACCAGTTTAAGTTTAAAGACAGAAGCAAATAAAAAAGTAATGCTCATGAAAAATTCAGCAAAAAATTTGTACAATAACCTCAATTTTTGTAGCCCGATTGCATTTTTATTTTGCCTTGTGTTATTCTACTGTTTTGAAGGATGTACTGATGATAAAGTTTCAGACAGATCCTCTCACACTGTCACTGTGTTCGTCAATGCTTGGAAGACCGTGTTTGACATGTTGGAGTTGACGCTCGCATTCAAAGGAAAAAGCTCTGATAATAAAAAGCAATATAAGGGAATCAAAGTGGTAGATTCAGATTATCCTACAAACCAATGAATCATTGACTTATAATGTCTCACTGATGAATTTATGTCTGATAACTGTAATCAAATCCATCAGTATTATGATCTGCAGGCCAAAGTGCTTGGACTAATGTTTCCTCCACCATTAAAATCTTTTATCACTTACTGCTCATCAGTAGCTGGGACACTGATATACACGATACGTAACAAACTCAGAGTGAGCTTTGTCACTCTTTCCACCTGAGGAGCAAAGTCAACAAGGTTTCATTTCCCTTTCCCTTCTATCAGACAGCATTTTCAGATGTTTCCTCTAAAATATTGTTATCAAATGATTTCGTATGTGGTGGGATTTTATGTGGAATACACAGAGTAGTGAATAACAGAGATCTGTGTGTGTGTCCGTTGTTTATGGCAGAAGTAATAAAGAAGTTATCATATGTTTTACTGATAAGTCTTCTTTAAAATAGTAGCACTGCTATTTCAGAATATACATTGATATAAATGAAGTTGCGAGTAATCTCAGATGTGATATTCATTTTGTTGGTCAAAGTTCATACTTAATCTTTGAATTCAACTTTAGTTCAGTGCCCACAAGTGATGACAGCTGACCTATGCTCACGATAAATGGACAAACCTTATCTGACAAGAGGAATTATTATCAAACAGCAGCTATTTTTGTCTGTCATACTCAGGCTGGGAAGCTGTTAAGCAGTTATATTACTCACAGGCTGATAAACTGTTGAGTGAAGCTGAAAATGGAATTAATTTCACAGCATCCACTAATTAATGAGCAAACAGAAGTAATATAGATTCATAGATATGAAAGATGAAATTAAATATGTTTTATCTTGGGTTTTAAAATAGTTTTGATTGCATTAAAATTATTTATAACTGAAATTATTGTGATTATTGATTTTGAGTGTGAGCTGCATGTTGTAAACATAAATCAGAAAAAGTGTGATTATCGGAGTCTGGTGAGATGGTGAATGTTTCTTGTTTTGTTGTTGTTGTGCTGGTGAGTTCACTGCTCCTGTGTTTCCCAATGTTGGAGTTCTTAATCACTGGTAGACTGGCCTAAAATGCTTTTCACATGTAAAAAACACTTATGAATGCATATTCCACCCATTACTAAAAAAATTTAGACAAAAAAATAGAACTTGTTTTATTTTTGCCCATTTTCATTTGTTTTTGGATTCACTTTTTGTTGTATTCCCTCAGCAGGAGTCACCGGTCTCTGGCACTGCTCTTCGAGAGTCACAGTCTGAAAAGATTGATAACTTACAAATAAATCCTCTACAGAGAGGCAAGAGGGAGGGAGTAATTTTGGACGCACCCATGGGACACATTTGGAATCCTAAAGTACAGTGCACATATCAGCCGTGTTAGATAAAAATCTTAACCATCACCTATGGAAACTGCATAAAATATATCTATCTGATACTCAATACGCCTTTCAGTTTATCAAATTAAATGAATTAGGTTAGATTAGGTTTTAAAAGTGTTTTCTGCTTGTATTTTGAATTTATTATCCTTTATTCTAATACACAAAAGCCACATGGGAAGCAGTAGGTAATCAGGGTAGCCAGATATGCAGAATGCGTATTCTGATCCCAGGAGGAGTTGTTAAACTGGACACTGTTTACAAAAATTTCTGCAACAGGGGGTATCTGGGGAGAAGGGAGTGAGATTTGCATATTTGATCACAGCGAGCTGGAAGTCTGTAAAAAGGCTCCAATGATGATTAAGTGTATTACAAGCTGATTTGATATGAGAGGCTACAGATAAGGTTTCCTGTGGTGTAGGAATCTGTATTTAGAGATACAACAACCTCAGCTGACTTAAGCGATGTATGCTCAGCCAACAACTATATTTTAAGCCTATGTAAGGAATGATGCTGATTTGAAAAAGTATTCCCTTTGAGCCATAGCCCATTTTATCAACCCTTTCCTGCCCAGTGCTCACTTCTGCTCATGTATGAAATGCATTTTTTTAATCAAAGTATAGTTCTATGGAAACCTAAACAAGTGTTTATCTTATATTTCAGTAAAATTGCCTTTTTAGACAAAATATGAGTTAGATTCACATGCATGTCCAGAGAATGTCTTCAAATATCTATCAAAAATGAAGCCTGGATTGCTTTGAAAAAAATAAAATAAAAGGCTGCTAATGGGGTTTAAAAAAAAAGTGTCATTGTCAAGTTTCCTGACAATAATTATCTCTTCAATCAAGAAGCCAAGTAAGTGAAAATTTCTCACCCCACTGGCACATTTTGTTATTCCTTGAAATCAGTCATTGTTGTTCATAACTTGAATTAAGAAATTCTCTCAGGCTTGCCATGTGTCTCTCAGGCAGTACAAAGAAAAAGTCCAATGAGAGACAATCTTTCATGCAGACTGTTCGCTGAACTTGGTGTGAGAAAAGTCCACAACATCTGGAAATGATGATCTGGATCCAATACATTATAAACAAGACAAAACAAATGTAGACCTTTGAGAAACTTTGTACTGAAACAATGCCCTCAAAGGCCACGTCTTGTTTTGTAAAGGCAGAGCATCAATTTAAGTCTTAGGGGAGATTTTATATTTTCAGACTGCTTGGAAAAGTGTGTAAAAGTAATTGCCATGAATTTCTGAGATTACTCAGAGTTAAACAGATACCATCAAAATGCACTCTTCTGTCAGTGGATTTATCTGTCCATATACCTGATTGTCATTCACCCTAAGAATACAATGTTCACACAGTGTTTGTTTTCCGGACACTTCATTTAATATAGACATCATTAAGTCAAAACAAATTATATGCATCACCAAACCACATGACATGAGAGGATGCTATGTGCTGGGATGGCAGTCATGAAAATCTGCTGAGACTTTTAGCAGAAACTCAGCTGTACTTTTTTCTGTTATGATTTTGCCGTTTGCTCTCATTTTTGATTATGAGGATTTTCAAAGTCTTACCTCTTGTGTTAAATATGAGAAGCATCTGTGTTTGAATTACAAACATAAATAATGGAGAAAAATAAGCAGCTATTGTTTGAGCTCATGCTACCAACCAGCTACCATTGAATTTACTAGATTTCCTGTGATACTCTTGACTTAGCAGGACGTTTAGTCTTTCTCTTGGTCCAGGGAGGACACAAAATTCTGATAGTCATATTAACAGTATTGAGGTATCTTAGCTCTGCCTCTATGGAATATTTATCCTGAATTACGCATTTTCATAGCCTAATATTTCTAAATCAGTGGCCTGGGATGTTCAGCTGCCATCAAATTCAGTTAAGGTCTCCTTCTTGGTGCCATCTTAAATTCTCCATATGTAGAACAGTCAAATGGTCAATGAGAAAAAGTGGAATTATGACCAAATTAGTCATCAATTTTAATTAAAAGCTGGTATAAATGGAGCAAACTTAGATTTAAAGACAGAGAATTTCCATGCTCAAGTTGAGTACTTCTCAAAGCAACTGGTTCTAACTCTAAGCTTAACACTCCATATAAAGATATCAGCTCTGTAGTTGACAGCCTGTTAAAGAGACACATGTAAGACCTGAATATTGGCGCCCTCCTTAACTAATGGCTTAATGCATTTTTTCAATTTTTTCTTCAGGAAACAGAATAAACTGAACCAAAAAGAGTACACCATTGATTTAGGCCATACGAATACTAAGGTGAAATACATTATTATCTTTTCAATTAGGATGTTGAACATCTTACAAGAGGTGGGATTAGCATCGTGACGAGCTGACTTAAGCAAAAATAAGATTTTCCAAAAAAAGTGACTTAGGCCATTAGTTTAAGATGTCGACAATATGTAAGTCTCTTTCAGCTTTGTTTATGTTAAGAAAAAACAGTATGAGTTTGGCAATAAATGCTTAACTCTGTGATGTACCACATTTATGAAAGCTTAACATCTGAGTTATTCTTCCTGAAGGAGGACTTTTGCTAAAAGTCATACTGTTTTACACATAAATATTCAGGGTAAAGCTCAAACTGAAAGTCTATTTATTTACTTAGCTGTCAGGGGTTAACTAGCAATAAGCCCGACTTAATCAGCCCTCTGTGAAGACAAATATTCCAATGTCCAAAGTTTCTCCTGAGGGGGAAGTTAATTAGCGACGAAAGCCAAAAAACTCACGAGTACCTCCCTCCATCCAGCTAAAAGCAGGATAATCTTGTGAGTGAGAATGTTTATCTTGCGGAAACAAAAACACATATTTTCCTGGTGTAAAAAATGACAACACAGGTGTCATGTGACCTCCTCTGAGTCCTGTTGTGATTCTAACCGCCTCTCCTGTTCATCCCCTGGAGGCTCTGTGCATTCTTGGTGGTCAGACGCTGTCCAAAGACCCATCTGTTATTGTAGGATTAGCCATAATTACTATTAAAAACCCTTTCAACGCACTGTATGCTTGGGCGTTGATGTAACTCAAAGTAGGTGAGGTAAGTAGTAGTAAATGTTTTCAGCTTTGTACATGTGTGAGATATTCCCCAATGGGAGAAAGGGAGAGAAATTGGATAACTGCTGCTGTACTTTCATTATGAGGACCATTAAGAAACATCACACTCATACTCTGTCTTAGTCTTTTCACATTTTGCAAAGTTTTCCTCCAGAGTTTTAATCAAGTTCGTCTTACCTGTACTTTTCAGTGCCCATACAAACATGCATTATCATTATACCTGCACATGAACCTGTGACCTACACGATCAGCTCTGTTTTCATAGCCCTGGATGTTGACAGAAAACCAATACATTCCCAGCAGAACCACAAGGTCAGACTGGGATTTTAGGCACACAATGAATGTCCAAGTTGAAGTGTTTCACAACTCCATTGCACAAGTTTGCCCACAGAGCACTAGTTACTACCCTCATCATTTATCTAATCCTTTAAACTGAATTCAAGAAAACCCTGCAAGACCAGGTACAGGGCACAAGAGTGTAAAAGCTAAATTTTACATGCAACCCAAATACTGACAACTGCAATGTACTGGTTACTTTTGTATGTGCTGTTCTTTTGCAAAAGTTTAAAAGAAGCTTTTGTTTCAAACCAAAAACCTCTCCAGAGTAAAAGCAGCATTTCAACAAAGCTCCAGATGCCAGCAGAGCTAACACACAGGATATTACAAATCTTCTGCTGTCCAGGAAATCAACTACCGGCTAAAAGTGACTTGGCATGCAGGGTTAAATAAAGTCATGTCAAACATAAGGAAAACAATACATACCAAACTCTGTGTAGCTGGATATCCACTGAAAGCTCTGATTTAAGCCTGTATCAGACGGAGAAGTTGAGCTGGAATGATCCTGGCTGATGTGAAACACTCAGTCTATATCTGTGAGGGTGGAGGTGGGAGGTGGTGAGAGCTGCCACAGGTTTTGTCAAGGGATGTAGGGAGGGAACAGCTCCCCCAATTCCCATAGAAAAAAAGAAAACCCTAAATCGGCTGGAAGGGGGAACTGAAAGAATGTGGCTGCATCAACAAGAGAGCTAACTCATTGTGGCTGAAAGTGCAGCATCTTGTCCTCAGAAGTTCAGAGTATTCAGGCTGTGACCAAGAGACACAACTTACCTGGTGACAAAGAAAAAAAAACGGAGTTGTTGAGAATGAGCCAGACAGACTCAGGGATTTGTGTTTTGATTCCTTTAATTTAACTTGCCAAGGAATGTTGTTAACACAGAAAGCTGGCGTACATTATTTGACTCTATGTGGCCCAAATACAGCCAATAAGACACAAACACTTTATACAACACGTAAATATAAAAAAAACTCTTTGTAAGCCTGCAGTTTCTTTAAACAGATGTTGGCAAGATTCTACCCACAGCACATTAAAACTTGGCTGTAACAGCATTCACATTCGCTGCTCTGAGCACAATCGGCACCCAGGAGAACAATAACGTTATTCACAAATCACAAAGATGTCTGAGACACACTATATTACAGAGAAGGAAAAATAAACTGTGACAGGAGCCAAGCAGAGAAGTCTAATCCCAGTCTGTATGAACACAGTTGGAACAGAAGATAAAGATGTGTTTGAGTAATTACAGTCCAACACAGAAGCCAGGGGATTTTATTACGGAGAACTGTGCTGCGTCCAAAAGTTAGGAGGGGAATGTTTAAGACAGGAGGACCGGTGATGGATGTCAGCGAGTTAGAGGAGTGTGCCAGAATACACACATGGGTCCAACAACTATCATTTTTCATTGGGGAAGAATAGGAAATCAACTGGAAAAAGGAATAGCTGAAGAATAACAAATACACAGACAGCAAAATAACTCTTAATGCTTTTAGAATCAATTTCTTCATTATTGTACAAATCCTATTTGAAAGTAATCTGTAACCTTTGCTCAGCAGAACTTGAAAATATGACGGCTTTTCTCCCGTTCATATTAGAAGAATAAGCTGCAGTAGTTCCATGATACATTTATGAAAACAGATTTCTTTCTATTACCAGCAAAGCTGGGTGGAGGGGAGCTCCATCAGTAGTTCGTAAGCCCTGCAAAGCTCAGCTGGACCTCTGTTCAGAACGGGGAGAGGCTCGGCACTTTGATATTGATGTCTCCGATGTTGATGTTGCGGGGAATCTCAGGCAGGTTCATGTTCTTCACAGCGGACACGGCACGGGCAGGTGCAGCTGACAGACCTCCCTGCCAAACCAAAAACATACAATCATCTCAGAGTCATGATTATTACAGCTTTATATTTCTGCTACTTCTATTGTTTCATGCACCAGTGCTTTTTATGCTCCAGTCTGATCTGGAGAGATCCATCCTGCTGGAGGTGAACAGAGCAGGGCCAGTGTGAGTTTGCACATTGACTAAGGGTGAATTCCAATTCCTGTCTTAATCCTCAATCTCAAAATGCGCACTCCCGCGAAGCGTAAGTGCTGTCCCGATTCTCAGAATGTTAAGGTTGAGGGGCAAGACTGGGGGCTGTATCTCCCTCAATACTGAGATTCTCTGACACCACCCTTGGGAGCAAGGGCTACCCAGAATGCATTGCGTATTTTCGGTAAAGAAACATGGGGCCCAAAGCGGCAGAGAAGGCGAGCTACAAATATAGTATTTTCTTTGTTAATGGAGATATAAATATTACGAAAACCATTGTATTATCTTAGTTTAGACCCATTTTATGGATTATTTACCTCGTTGTTGCATAACATTTATTTTATTTTACGATCTTTTGTCAATAGCGTCCGGTACGGACAAGCCATGTTGCTATCATTTAAGTTAGTTAACATTACAAAATGGTCATTTTTCTCAGTGGTAATGTAATTGATTTATCAAGATAACAGCCTATATAACATGCTTGTGCCGATAATGGTATAAGATGACCGGGCTAATGTCATCTTCTGTAGCCGCAGAGTTATCAAACGATAGTTATAGCTGGTGTTTACCTTTCAATAAACTATGGTATGCTGTGACAGCTGAATATGTCAGTGGTTGTGTTATTTATACAGAAATTTTTTTGATAACGCTAACCGAAGGAATAACTGACAGACAGTCCACAACAATCTCATTTGCATTTAAGGGGTGTCCCATTTCTAAGTCACAAGATAGCCCTTAACACTTGGTTTTGAGGGCTACTAAGATTGAGGGTTGAGCTTGAGGGTTAAGAAAGGAATTGGAATTGGGCCTTGAATTGAAATCTACCAGATCTGGTTTGAAAACTGCACTGAGTTAACCTGGTGTGAGTTAACCACCAAATGCAGGTTCATCTCAATAACTTGGCTATTGCAAGTAGTGCAGTCATAGTAATCAGGCAAAAAAATTCAGAAAATGAGTAAACTGTGGTGTTAAATGTGTGAATTAAAATCGAACAGTAGCTTGTGAAGCTCCCTGGGATATGACATGCAAAAAAAAGAAAAACACCCTTTGAAAAGTAAAATATAACTAGTGATATTGTGGGCTGAAAACTGACCTCCGACTTCTCCATGCGGTTCTGCACTTCAACCTGGGCAACAATCTCATTCATGTTTGTCTCCAGCACCATTCCTCCCATCACCACCTCCTGCAGGATGTAATGGACCTGCAGACGGATGTGAATACACAGCAACAGCATGCATGTGTCAATTCAGTTATTTAAGCAGTACTTTATGTACTTGAGCTCACAATGAGTCAGCACTGAAAACACAAATGCAACAGAAAATAGTGAACTCAGAGAAGGAACCCAGAATTAAAAACTGTATTACATAAAATCCCACCAGACAGGCTCCTAAATGCAACCAGATGTCACTATTCAAGTCTGTATAAAGTTCAGGAAATTACAATCCTGTGTGATCCAAAACCTCAGCTCATTCTGTATTTCTTCATAACTGATAAATAGAGAGATGGAGCAGGGACAAAATGTAGGAGGGATTTTTCATTTCTGTAAAATCGCTCCAAAAAGTGACGAGCCAAGACACAGTTTCAATTCCCTTTCAAGTTTGGATGTGGGGATTCCTGCGCGTTGGAAACACTTCAGGGAAAATGAGACTGACTTCTGTTGCAGACTTACTCTGAGGCTAAGAATGACATAGTGGAAAAAACACATGCAAATCTGTACCAGGTTTAGTTTCCATCACACTACTTTCATACATCTAACCTCGAAAAGCACTGCTAAGTCATGGCCAAAAACAGACAGCAAATAAATCTAAAATCTGTGTTTTTCCTGGACAAACTTGTACTAGATCTGTGTAATGATCTTGAATAAATGTGAAAACAGTTTTTACATTGTTGTTCAAGTAATTGTTGCACAGTGAGGAGAGCCTTCTGAGTGTATGAGATTTAGTAGAGATATTTCCAAGTTTCATCCAAGCACATTCCTCAGGCCAAACCCCACCGCACCACATGATGTCAATTTCCTGCTGGGAAAATTCAATCAAGATGGCTGTGGATATGTCTGATTAGTTTCCAGTAACACTTTGTGCTCAACTCCTGGAACGGGAGTGAAGGACTTATTTCAGCCAAACACTTGATTATTATTTATTTTGAAAGAATCATATTCAGAGTCTAAAAGCTATATTCCATCATTTGTCTCTAGAAAAGAAAAAACCTGTTCAAGTAGAAACCTTGAAGAATGACCATCCTCAGTAAAATCTTTGTTTTGCTGAGGCAACAAGCCCCCAGGTGCAGACAAATCTCTCTCTGAGGAGTTGAGCATGTCAAGAGAAGGATTTATTTCAGAGCTGCAGAATCAATCATTCAAACACTGCATCATTTCAGAAGCACAGTTTGATAAACACAAAGCGTAAAAAAAAACATCTGGCTCACACACGCGTATACAGAAGTGAACCACATACAGCTGTGTACCTGTTCCTGGAACACAGCGGGTGAGACGATCTACACATTTGTTCCCCGAGTTCATGTTTCTTTGAAACTCATTCATAAATACCAACATGTCCTTAGCTTAACTCTGCAAAGTTGATGAAAGATGACATTTTTAACACAGCACTAATTCAGAGGAAAATCCATTTCTGCAGTTAACACCAAAGTGAGAGAGCAACTTTGAATTAATGCAGATGTAAAACTGGAGCAGTGTGTTAAAAAGCTCCTCTGTTTCAAACTCACCTTGTCCATGTGGAATATGAGGTCCAGTTCACAGACGTTTTCAAAGCATTTGTCCAGCGTCTCCACAAAAACCTGGAGGGAAAGAAAACAACATGGAAAAATCAAATTAACACCTGCGAACTGAAGAGTGAACTTTTAAAGGCTGAACAGTAATCAGAAGACTTTGATCATTTTAGGGCATTATCAATTAACTTCCTGACTCAAACCTGCTAATGCTAAATATCCAAAAAGCTTAAATCAATCATTAGAGCAGGGATCTTCAACATTTTTAAGTCCAAGGACCCTCAATGCAATAGAGGGCTGGAGCAGGGA
Source organism: Thalassoma bifasciatum (assembly GCA_008086565.1). Classification (NCBI taxonomy): domain Eukaryota; kingdom Metazoa; phylum Chordata; class Actinopteri; order Labriformes; family Labridae; genus Thalassoma; species Thalassoma bifasciatum. Next base: position 224,191 of record RPOG01000762.1, on the reverse strand, counting down.
TGCCCTAATATATCTATATTGTATGTTAAATTGAGTTCATATTAAACCATGTATTAATGTACCTTGTTATTGTGCAGTCAATACTAAGCTATTCAAATAATACACAGGTTCATATATCTTTGTTTTATTTGAAACATTTACAAGTTACAGTGTCGGGTGGCCTTGCCTTTGCTTTTTATTCTGTCTTTACTCGGGCATCTTCAAAAATATTATTGTTCCATGCAGCCCTGATTGTGTGTGTGTGGACTTGGGGGAGCTAGTCAGATGGGATCAAGTAGGCTCTCAGCCAATCACGGGGAACCTGAAAGAACCTGATCCATGCCAAGTCAACCTGTGTGCAGTCTGAGAAAGCTACTGCTGTTGAATGCATATATTTGTGACTGAATGAAAACCCCTTTGGCCTCCATGTATACATCATCCATTAATGAGTCTATAAACATGAGTAAGAATAGAAATATTTCAGGACAAATATTTGAAAATATAAAACTTGCCTAATCAATCAAAAATGGTCACAGAAGCCCTCCATGAACCCCCTGTTGAAGACCTCTGCATGGCGCTTTTATAGCATAGTGGGTTCATTGATCAATAGATAGACAGACTGTATAGTATATGGACGTGGTCTCCAAGTTGTCACTCATCTATTCCTGATACAGAGTAATGAAACCTGTCGTCAGCATCACTGAGTTGAAGAATAATTTAGCACCCCTACAGAGTTTGCTTATTATGAAATCAGGGACTCAGACACAAGCTTTTTTTTTTCTTTTTTTTTTTAAAACAGGCTGTAAATGTGCTTTTTGTTGCCATAAAATTCAGTTGTTTTTGGCTTGGTGAGTATGTGGTTTCTAGTCTTCCTGCAGCCAGCCTCAAATGAACTGCCAACAAACAGCAACTTTTACCACTCATGTAGGGGCTTCATTTTTTTAAACCAGATGCTTCCCCTTGATCAGTGTAATACAAAGAAAACTTCAGTTCACACTGATGTTATGAAAAAGCAGTTTCACAATATAGGGCTCTGGTTGTTTTGCATGGCAAAGTATCATGTCTCCTGTGTGTTTCATAACTTCAGTAATACTTCCCCCACGTGTGCCATAAACTTGTAAAACCAATGTTTATGGTTCTAGCTAGAAAAAAACCATCACTGCACTTCACTTGATAGACTGTGCTTTAGCTTATATCAGTGACATCAGTGTTATCCGGTTCACAATTTTATGAGTTTATGACTTCATGTCTTATCAAGACAGATTGTCAAGGGGCTCACACTGAAGAGTTTCATTTCCTACCAGAACCAGTATGAAAAGAAAACTCAAGAGAAAAGGGTCATGGATGATTTCTGTTTCCCTGAATGAATGAAACTCTGATATTATAATGGAATGAACTTTGATTATTAACTCAAGGAGGAACAGTTGAGTTTACTCATGCTTTGAACCATAGACTGTACAGTCTACGCTTTGATCCCCGTATGAACGTGCAGGGATTTCAATTCAAAGCGGGAGATGTATTTGTACAAAAAAAGGGAAAACCACTAATCATGTCAGCAAGTCAGTTTGGATTTTTGCAATGAAATTTTCTCAACCAGGAGACAGCTAATGGGTCCCCTGCAGGGATGAAGCATCCAGGTTGGTTTTTTAAATAGTCACTTGTTGGTGCGTCACCAATTAGTTGAACAGACTAGAAGCAAACCTGGATCAGGTCCAAAATGCCAAGCTCACTCTCAGATGAGTCCACGCAGAAGACAAAGTAGAGGGTCGCATAGTGTCTGTAGATCAGCTTGTAGTCTGAGCCACCAATGAGACTGCGAGAAGACAAAAAAAAGTTATTTTTCAAGAGTAGAGTCAACATGCTGATAATATGAATGGGGAAAATCAATCAGGTCTATGTGCTGTGCATAGGAACAAAATAATCATGAGTTAAGTAGGGGAAATATTGGCAAGAACTTCCTGATACAATACGCATCACAATACTGTGGTCACGATACAATAGTATCACGATATCACAATATTATCACACAGTGAGACATTCTACAGTTAACTAAGAAAAAACTTGAGATGATGTACATATACATCACACATTATTACTCAAAATTGAAGGCCAAACTATGTCAAAACTATTTCATTGAAAACAACTTTTGCCTTTTATCGTTTTTCAATTAAGTGAAATTCAGTGTTACATACATACACTTCACCAAAAAACAAAGAGTGCATCGAGTCACTTGAACTAATGTTACAAAGAAACTATTATTCTTGTACTTCCTTCAACGATGTATTGAAAGCATCCTGACCTGCAGTGATTACGCTGTAGTTAAATACATGAGGAATAAAGTGCTTTGAGTTACTGACAGCACGACAATAAAAAAAACCCACTCACATATTGCTCTTGTCACTGTCTGAACTGAAAGACTGCCTGAAAAATACTGTGCATGCATATTGCACTAGTGCCCTTTGTCTAAAACTGTATTTTAGTAATATTGATCTTGAGATTTGAAACATCAATATCATATCGGGGGTCAAAAGACTGCCATGTATTGCTGTAAGAATCTGTTTTCACACCCCTAGAGTTAAGTTAGGAAAGTCAGGAAAGTTGTAGTTTTATCCTATTTATTTGGAATCCCACTGCCCACAGTTTAGGAAGCTACAACATCCTGAGGTACACACATGAAGTATGTGCAACATGTTCTTTGTTTGATGATGTTGTGATGTTTAAAACAACAATAATGAAAATAAAGACACTTAATCATATTTGACATTTCATTGAATTATTTTTAATGACACTCAAACTGGTTTACCTTAACTACAGAAAGAAAGTGACAGACTCCTGATTGGCTTTTGTGGCTTTGCCTCCATCTGTTGGTTACAGTTGTGTTACTACATCTCCACTCAGTTGCTCATTAGAGGCATAAAGAGGTTGTGACATAACACCACCTTCTTGAACTCAGAGGTCCCTCAAAGTGTCAGTTCACGATTATCTAACTCCACCAATGAACTTTGGCTTAGTGAATCTTCTTCACAGAATAAGACTCATCATAAATAGTTCTAAAAAAGTTTCAGGGGCTGTTGTATATCACTGACCACATGCAGACACTTTTTTTACAATAACATATNACTAATGTGCATGTTTCTGCTCAAATGTCAGTAACAGGCTCCACAAAGGTGGTCTGAGGGCCCCGCATCCACAAGTGGGGCCTGTTCTTATGGCTCCACTTGTGCCCTTGCAAGGTAATTGACATTTCCCAGAGAACACCAATATTGGCAGATTGGCCATTGGCGCCCTGTGCTCCTCACAGATAAAAGCAGGTTCTCATTGAGCACATGTGGCACACGTGACAGGGTTTGGAGACGCAATGGAGAATGTTATGCTGCCTGCAACATCCTCCAGCATGACTGGTTTGGGGGTGGATCAAGGTTGGTGTGGGAAAGCATGTCTTTGTATGGCAACGCAGCCTACCATGTGCTAGCCAAAGGTTCCCTGACCACCATTAGGGACTGGGATGAGATCCTCAGACCAATCGTGAGACTATATGCTGGTGCTGTGGGCCCTGGGTTTCTTCTGATGCCTGACAATGCCAGGCCTCAGGTGGCTGAAGTGCGTCAACAGTTCCTCCATGACAAAGGTATTGATGCTATGGACTGGCCTGCCCATTCCCCAGACCTGAATCCAATCTGGGACGTCACATGTGGGACATCATCTCTCATTCCATCCACCAACACCATGTTACACCACAGACTGTCCAGGAGTTGACTGATAATTCAATCCAAGTCTGGGGGGCAAACCCTTATCAGAAGCATGCCCAGGCATTGTGGGAGGTCATACAGGCACGTGGAGACTACACACTCTACTGAGCCTCATTTTGACTTGTCTTGAAGAATTTTGGCTGACGTTGGATCAGCCTGCAGTGTGACTTTTCAGTTTCATTATGAGCATGGTTCTGAATCCAGAGCTCCATGGGATAGTAATTTTGATTTACATTGGTCATTTTTATATTAGTTTGTTCTCAATGCACTCTACTATATATTGAATTAAGATTTTCAACTGCAATATTTTATTAATTAAGATCTAAGATATGTTGTTTGAGTATTTCCTTTATTTATTATTTTTTGAGCAGTGTATATCACAAAGGTCAGCTTACGGGGCAGACTCTGAGAAAAGCTTAATTCTCAGTACTATACCAGCACAGAATTATATTTCTACCTTGACCTTCTCTGTTTTTTACCCTCTACCTCAGCTGTTGCAGTGAATTCTAATTTTAATTTATTTCTGCCATAATGCAAATTTCTCGAACAAAGCTTCCAGTCAGTGGTGAGCTCTTACTCTTGGAAAATGTAGCTCCATTTTGCTCTGAGGAAGTTCCAGGCCAGCGGCAGACCAACAACGTTGCGTGCTACATACAGGATGACGGAGGTGGCGTCCTGCTTGCGAATCTTAGTGGGGTCAAGGGTGTAGTCCAGATACCTGACACAACCAGAAATAAGGTTTAATTAGGAAACTTGTACATCTGTATGTTTGAGTCAAAGGAAAAATTAGGTAAGTTTAGTAAATGTTCACCTTTTCTTTGAGATAAGGTTGTTGACAGTGCAGAAACATCTTTTGTTAGATTTTTAATTTGTATATTTCCAAGTTATACAACAGTATTTCTCTGTGATCCTGCAGAAAACCTTGAAACAAAACTCCACGGGCAAAGCGATGGGGCTGCACCCATAAACCTGGATTGCTCACACACTTACCTGTTCAAAAGCCAAGGTGCTTTGGTGCAGGCCATGGCTGCTTGAAGCTTGGAGGCTTCAGATGCCATGGTGGCATTCTTGTACATCATCCATGCAAAGTCCCATTCTTCAACTCCACCAAAAGCTATGGCACCACAGTAGACTGTGCTCTTCAGGTTTGGGTGGATGCTGGTCGATGTTAAAGTAAAGCATACCACAGGTTAGACCATGCACATCAAACTCAGGCTCTCTCCTCACAGGTACAGTTTGTGTGTATGTCACAGTTAATTAAGGTCAAAACCAATCAAGGGACATCTGAAAACTTAAATTACTGTACATTATTCTGTACTCACGGGTTGTGCTGTGGGTTTTCCATCCAACGTCTGAACCAGCTTTTCATCAACTCCCTGCAGCCTGGCACATTTGCACTGCAGCCCATCCCAACAGCATTAATCTGGTTATACCTGGAGAACAGAGATATGTGTGAAACAACTAAATGAAGAGAGCATTACAATATCAGACAAATGGGGAAGATTGTTGCAGCTAACAGTCGAACTAAAACTCACTCAGGCTTCCCTGTCCTCTTCCTAACCTCTCTCTGTCCTCATAAAAATAGGGACCTCTGGGAGGTAGAGCGCACAGTTTAACCTGTCAGGGTTGAGCTTTAGCACATCTAAATCTGTCTTCCACGAGTTAGAGCTCCCTGTCTATCTAAGTTCAAGAGTGGGATTTGGGGTCAAAAAATTGCTGACTTCTAGAGACCAGAATTTTTTTTTTTTTTTTTTTTTTTCGGAGGGCTTAGACGCCTTGATTTGGAGAGAACAGGACAGTAAACAGAACAAGACATTGGGGGAACTGGTAGGGGATGACCAAGCTGATGCAGAGATACATAATCAGTCCAGTGTCCACTTGAGACCGGCTCCAGAGAAACCAGAAACCACTAACACACCAGCTTAAAAAAGTCGATTTTTACAGCACAAAAAACATGTTTCAAAAAATGACTTTAGCTCATTACTCTAAGGGCACAGACTGTACAGGGGGTTGATATCTGGGATTCATACAGCTGGTGGACTCTGTAGCCCATCAGAAAGGCAAAAGCATCTGAATATGAGTCAAACTGGAGAGAGCTTTGATGGGGTTGGGATCCTCAATGGGTGTGCACTCTTTTGACCAGTGCACAAGTATCCTGTTCATTTTTAAAGTGAAATTATTTGATCACTTGCTGAGTCACATTTTGTTTATAAAAAGTATTAAATCTGGTGCTGCACATCTTACTGGTCAGTGTGTCCTTCAGGAACTTTGGTCCAGTTGGCTGTCTTCACTTTGAAGTATTCAAAAAGTGGTTGGATTTGTTTCCTGAGATATGCCTGAAATCAAAACACCAAATAGCTCAAACTTGAACACATTTATAACCTCAGTGTTTGAATAGGAAGGTCCAATATTGATTGGAACCAGAAAGTAAAGTAAGTTTAAGTCAACAACTCAGATACAGGCAACAACAGGCAACAACAGAAAAGTAGACTCAGACAGATGAAACACAAATGAGATACACGCCTCCACAAAATCTTAAGACAAGTTGAAAAATAGCTCTAATTTACATTTGCAATGGAAAGAAACCATTCAGACATTGGTCCAAACGACAGGCCTGTACAACATCAGGTAGAGGAATAAAGAAGTAGTAACCTGTAAGACTCCATAAACTTGAGTGCGGTCAAACATGAGGATGTAGTAATCAAGATTTCTCAAAGCTGACTCCCAGGGGATGTAGTCTCGCTCCTTGGACAAGTATTTGGTCGTTCTCAGGGCTAACGTGGTATTGATCATGTTGGCTCTGCACAAAGAGGACAGATCCTTTGCACTCTTGGTTTACAAAAATTAAAAAGGTTGATAATGAATTCCTATAAACGTGCTGTCTTTACCTTGCAAGATTGAACGCGTCATCGATAATCTGTGCTCTGTTGAGGACTGAAAAGGTCTGAAAGAGACGAGGGAGTCATTACAGCAACGTACACAGATTATAAATCCTGCATGGTAAAGCAAAAATGTAACAGGCTTCATCTGTGTCATAGAATGATGTATCAGGATGATTCTTCACTTGTTCAAACTTTCACTCCAGTCAAAGGTATCAGCCTTGGTTGTCGAAGAGCTGAAGTGTCTTATCATCTTGTGACTCACCTTGTGGTTAGTGTTGAGCGCAGAGAGGAGACGATCCCAGTTGTCGAGATCATAGTTCACCCTGAAGTATCCAGAGACGTTGGTGTTCAACAGAACCCAGTCTCCTCCTGAAACTCTCATCTCTCTATGGGTGTCTGTAAACAAATTGTTTCCATCAACATAAACACATATTTTAGTTTACTTGATCTCAAATAGAAGAGCAGGTGAGTTTCTTGGGCCATACCTGTCTTTTGAAGGAGCCAATACTGCTGTTGCTCAACACCTGTCTTCATCCATTTGATGGGGACGTACCAGGTGTAACTTGAACAGAAGAAGAAAAGGAAATGTGAAGAACAGCTGAAAAAAAAATCAAGCATCTTGCATCTTAATTTTGTTAGGAAAAGAGAAACGTGAGTGCTTAGCTCACAATAATAATAACAAAACAAAATAAAAACATTTATACCTTTTCTGAAACTTTTTTTTGAAAAATCACCCATGTCACTGTTCTGTTCAGTTTTCAAGACTTTTATGTGCAGAACCAGACACATTTTCCGTTTTCTTTTTTTTTCTCTGAAGTGTGCAACACAAACTGCTTTGGTCTCTGTATTTTAGTTGCTATATATGTGACATAATACAAGATGAGATGCCACTTGGAGGTATAAGTGCAACACTGCATAGTGGCTCTGGAGAGTCGTGATATAATGGAATTAAAATCTCAAGAAAAGTTAAACCTTTGCCCCGAGATAACATCATTCATGGACTCCCTGAAACCAAAAAGTCAAAAAATAAACTGCACCAAACAAACATGGTCACCTGTTTATGGTGCTCAGAGTGGGAGCCAACAGCCAAATGGTGGATATGTTTCTCTAGAGGTGATTCCTATGTGATTTCTGTAGCAAAGAGTTAAATTTGACCCCATAAAATTTTCCCCCAACATCAGAGAGGCTTACAGAAACTTTAACTTTAACTTGTCATGGAGCAAAGTTTCATCAGATTTGTGTTTATAGATTCCTTAATGATGGATACTGAATACGAGAATCAACTTCATCATTTAATGTCAACATCGAACTCTGAGGGTTATAGAAAAAACTGATCCCTACTTGAACTGAGAAGGTCTCTCCACCACGGCCTCTGGATCCAACAGGAAGTGTTTTTGGGAGATAGTTCCTGTCTTGGTGTCAACAGTGACCACTGGGAAGCCCATCTGGAGAGTCCAGCGGTTCATGATGTCGTGGACCTTGTGAGGAATGTGCATGCCTGGTGTGTTTCTGACAGCCTGTCAGCACAGAGCAGGAAATAGGAAATAAAAGTAGGAAATAAAAGAGAACATTCACACATTTAAAGACACCCTGTCAAGTGGAAATAAATACAAAACATGGAGGGAGATCATTGATGGCACTGACCTGCTGGAGATGGTCCCATAAGTCTGAATACACTGTGTTACTGAAGGCGAATGTGTTCAGGTAACTCTGGGGAGAGAAAGCATTGAAATGCAGCAGGTATAGCATCAATGAATTCATCATATTTCTNGCAAACCAACATTGAATGCCTGTGACCTTTGACCCCTAAGGCTGCACTCCATTAACAACCACCATCATCGTGCAAAGGATCTTACAGCGTGGGCTCAGGAACACTTCAGGAAACCATTGTCAGTTAACACAGTTCGTTGCTACATCTACAAGTGACAGTTCAAACTCTACCATGCAAAGACAAAACCATACATCAACGACATCCAGAAGTGCCCCGGCCTTCTCTGGGTCCGAGCTCATTTGAAATGGACTAAGGCAAAGTGGAAAAGTGTGCTGTGGTCTGATGAGCCCACATTTCAAATTGTCTTTGGAAATCATGGACATGGTGTCTTCCGGGCAAAAGAAGTAAAAGACCATCCAGATTGCTACCAGTGCGAAGTTCAAAAGCCAGCATCTGTTATGGGATAGGAGTGTGTTAGTGCACATGCCATGGGCAACTTACACACCTGTGATAGCACCATCAATGCCGAAAGGTACAGACAGGTTTTGGAGCAACAAATGCTGCCATCCAAGCAACGTCTTTTTTAGGGAGGCCCCTGCTTATTTCAGCATGACAAAGCCGAGCCACATGCTGTATATATTACAACAGTGTGGCTTTGTAGTTAAAGAGTGCAGGTATTAGACTGGCCTGCCTGTAGTCCAGACCTGTTACCCATTGAAAATGTGTGAAACATTATGAGGTGCAAAATACGACAATGGAGACCCTGGGACTGTTAAACAACTGACACTGTTCATCAACAAGAATGTGAAAGAATTCCAGCTGAAACAATAAAGTTTATCAGTTTGAATATTAAATATCTTGTTTTTGTGGTGTATTAAATTGAACTTATGTAGAAGAGGGTTTCAAATCATTGCATTCTGTTGTTATTTCCACTTTACACAACATCCCGACTTCAATGAAATTGTTGTAGATTACCTGGATTTAATCAAACTTCAAATGACAATCTCAAAAATTATTTTCTCCTCACTACAGACAGTACAGAGGTGCATGTTTGGCTCTTACCATGCCCCAGGTGGGCTCAGTGTAGTCAACTCCAAGGAACTCAACATATGAGGCAAAGCCTTCATTCAGCCACAAGTCATTCCACCACTGCAGAGTCACCAGGTTTCCAAACCACTGAAAACACATGAGACATGAGGAAATGAAGAGTTCTGCCACAGAGACCATCGTGCCACATTTCAGCTCAGCAAGTTATCAGGAAACTCTTATTTCTGTGAACCATGATTACACTATCTGATAGTGACTTAAGGATCTGGCACCAAAAGTTCAGCTCAAAATGGGATGAACAGGAGCTTCAGAAAATTCCCAACCACAAAGTTTCACATGAGTAATGAAATCAGGCTGTAATATATCTGAAATGGGGCGCAACTAGTTTTTCCATGTGATGATATGCTATCTGCTTTTATAAAAGAAGATGGAGTTTTCAGGCTAAGTTTATGTTTTAATATGTTATTGTGAAGTACAGAGAGTCCCAAAAGGGGCTCAGTTTGCAACAGACAAATGATGAAACCCTTTGTTACCACTTATTTATAGAATTAACACTTATCAAGGGAAAAATATCGGCTCTGATTCTGGTCTCCCTGCATTGGTGTCATGTAAGTTTCCATGATTAAAGCTCATCTACTGACATTTAAACCTGAGCCTCAGATAGATTGATTGTGGTCTCTGATTGCCCCCAGACACCACCTGAAACAATCCATCAACCACCAATGTAATGTTTTCTGCTTTCTCGATAAACTGAGTGTGATGTTAAAAATATACTTATGTAATGTTATCCGCTATTGGAGACTCCTTTTTTTTTTTACCACATTGCCGCTTTTACTTCACATTACAGGTTGGTTTAATGTTGTATGTGTGATATGTGTGTTCAGAGTCAATAATCCTCCTTATGGGGTTTTAGTCAAATTCATGTAACCAAATAAATTAAATTTCTGTAGGGTTAGGACTTGGTCTTCTGTTCAATTTTCATCTGAACCTGATGATGGTTTGCATTTTGCTGATTCACCTACCATGTGTGCAAGTTCATGAGCGATCACAGAGTTCACTCTCTCTTTGTTTCCAGTAGAGGAAAGGGCAGGGTCATAGAGCAGAGCGGTCTCTCTGTATGTGATTAGACCCCAGTTTTCCATCGCTCCAGCATTGAAGTCAGGAAGGGCGATCTGATCTGTGGAGGACAAAGACGTCTCAGATTCATCAGAAATGTAACCTGTCTTAATAAGAAATGAAATCAATTGAGAAAGTGAGCAACGTAAGCCAGAGCAGTGTTCACTGAACCTTAGTGTGACCCGTTTATGAGCCAATGAAGAGATGTGATATTAAGCAAAGCAGTAAAATCAGCAGGTATCAGGTGTGTTTGGTTGTCTGATAATGTCTACAACACAGTTTGATGACAGATGATTCAGGGTTTGGAGCCCCTACTGACATTCCTATGCGTTTTATGGTTTTATGTTGAATTTATGAATTTGGCAGGTGGATTTCCATGAACTACTGAATGCTGTTAATCATTTGATTGGACAAATCTATCTGTTATATTGACAATTTTAAGGATAACTTGCTGCCAGCACATCACTTTGTTTCTGTGAAGTGCTCAAACAAAACCAAAGTATATCTAGTAACATCTCACAAGCTACACTTAGACTACTTGTATAAAGCCAAAGCTCTTCACTTTCTGCAGGAACTCAACAAGTCTTACAGCTGATTTAAATAAATGAATGTATCATGATGTGAAAATGTACTTCATGGACATATAGAGCTCATAAACACATTAGAGGACACAAGGCTAGATTAAATGGTACAAAAAAGACCCCCCCCCCCCAAAAAAAAAATAAATAAATAAATAAACTAGAAAAGCAATTTCTGAAGAAATTGCGCTGTGAATGCAGAAGCTGAAGCAGCTCGCGCTGAACTGCTAATGCAGAATCCTGAATATGCTGAATGACTGAATTTATCTGAAAATGGTTGAATGAATCTTGAAAAAGCTTGCGCTGAACTGCTGAACGCAAAATGTTGAAGAGGAACTCACGAACATGAACATGAAGACTTGGCTGAAAGGATGTGAAATAATGTCCAAAATGAAAATATGAATGGGTGAATTGAAAAAAATAAATGGAAAAAAAAGGAAATCAATGAATCACAATGAAAGAATTTTTTAATCCCTAAAAGTTGTGTGAGAATTATCAGAATCATCAGATGTTTGAGACAGTGAAGCATGTGTGTGTGTGTGTGTGTGTGTGTGTGTGTGTGTGTGTGTGAGAAAGAGAGAGAGAGAGAGAGAGCTTGTGTGTGTGTGTGTTTGTGTGTGGGTATATGTTTGGTGTGCTGGTGTGCTGTGTGTTGGTCAGTGGTGCAGAGAAACAATCACTTGAGTATCTTTCTTCATCAGTGTTTTGATCTGTAGGTATAAACAGGTGTGTCAGATCACAGGTCTCCATGGTAACCTGCTCGTTAGGCTGTTTGAAGCTGCAGCTGTTTGATTTAACTGACAGACAGTTGATGAGGAGCTGGATTCGAGCCAGGGACAAGGGTGTGAATCTCCTCTAGCTGCGCAAAATCCTTAAGGGCTAGCAGAAAACCAAAACCACCAATAGATTCCAAAGACCCAGACGTATCTATTGATGTAAATTTCATGTCTGTGGAGCCACAGGTTTTACCAGAAATGTGAGTTAAAAAACTGTTACTTTTTCTTTATCTCTCAGAAAGTCCCTTGAGATTTAACATTAGAGCAGATGGGGACAGATGATGACTTTCTGTGACAGTTAGCCACCTGCAAGCTTTGTTCTTTGTCCTTTTGGTGTCAAGGGTCCTTAATCAGAGGCAGAACAAGATTACCTACGTTTTGAGCCCAAATTTGAGTATGTGGAGTGAAATTTGTGGCTCCTGGGCCTGTTTATCCAAAAAGTTTCCAGGTCATTTCTCTCCTGGTCCACACTCTAAAATTCAAATCCTCACTCTACAGTTTGAACATTCCACCACATACACACCAATGTTAAACTGCTGCAAGGGCTGAGAAACTTCATGACCTTTTAAGGAGTTTTATGAAGAATATATAAATGATAGAAATAAGCTGAAATATACTGAAGAAAGCCAAACCATGGCTGAACATTTTGCAGGTATATGAGAGAGAGAGAGAGAGTGTGTCTCTGTATGTGTGTTTTTGGTGTGTTTGTGTGTGGGTATATGTTTGGTGTGCTGGTGTGCTGTGTGTTGGTCAGTGATGCAGATAAACAATCACTTGAGTATCTTTCTTCATCAGTGTTTTGATCTGTAGGTATAAACAGGTGTGTCAGATCACAGGTCTCCATGGTAACCTGCTCGTTAGGCTGTTTGAAGCTGCAGCTGTTTGATTTAACTGACAGACAGTTGATGAGGAGCTGGATTCAAGGAGGTGGACAGGGTGTGAATATCCTTAGGCTGCGCAAAATCCTTAAGGGCTAGCAGAAAACCAAAACCACCATTAGATTCCCAAGACCCAGATGTATCTATTGATGTAAATTTCATGTCTGTGGAGCCACAGGTTTTACCAGAAATGTGAGTTAAAAAAGTGTTACTTTTTCTTTATCTCTCAGAAAGTCCCTTGAGATTTAACATTAGAGCAGATGGGGNACCTGCAGGCTTTGTCCTTTGTCCTTTTGGTGTCAAGGGTCATTAATCAGAAGCAGAACAAGATTACCTACGTTTTGAGCCCAAATTTGAGTATGTGGAGTGAAATTTGTGGCTCCTCGGCCTGTTTATCCAAAAAGTTTCCAGGTCATTTCTCTCCTGGTCCACACTCTAAAATTCAAATCCTCACTCTACAGTTTGAACATTCCACCACATACACACCAATGTTAAACTGCTGCAAGGGCTGATCAACTTCATGACCTTTGAAGGAGTTTTATGAAGAAACTATAAATGATAGAAAAGAGCTGAAATATACTGAAGAAAGCCAAACGATGGCTGAACATTTTGCAGGTAGAATGAAGTTTCTGGCTGAAAGTATGACTGAATGAGAAGGGTCTGAATGAGGCTGAAGTAATTCCCTGAAATCTTCAGAATCTGAAGCTCTCCCATGCTTTCCAGATGGAAGAAAAATTGTGAAAAAAGTGAAATATCTCTGAAAGTATAAGTGAAACCGGTCTGAAAAGTCATAGCGCACCAGTCCTGAACGAGCCGGTCGTTTTGAAGTTTGAACGGTGAAAATCGGTTGAAATTTGTGGGAGAAGAAGCGATCCAAAAAAGTGGGCGGAAAACGGAAGAAGAAAAAGAAAAAGAAGAACTAGAAAAGCAATTTCTGAAGAAATTGCGCTGTGAATGCAGAAGCTGAAGCAGCTTGCGCTGAACTGCTAATGCAGAATCCTGAATATGCTGAATGACTGAATTTATCTGAAGATTGTTGAATGAATCTTGAAAAAGCTTGCGCCGAACTGCTGAATGCAAAATGTTGAAGGAGAACTCACGAACATGAACATGAAGACTTGGCTGAAAGGATGTGAAATAATGTCCAAAATGAAAAAATGAATGGGTGAATTGAAGAATAAATGGAAAAAAAAGGAAATCAATGAATCATAATGAAAGAATTTTTTATCCCTAGAAGTTGTTAGGGAATTATCAGAATTATAAGATGTTTGAGACAGTGAAGTAAGTGTGTGTGTGTGTGAGAGAGAGAGCTTGTGTGTATGTGTGTGTTTGTGTGTACATGGTTAATATGCTTTTGTGTGTGAGTGTGTATGCGTGTGTAAGTGTGTGTGTTTGTGTGTGTGTTTGTGTGTGTGTATATGGTTAATGTGCTGATCTGTGTGTTGTGTGTGTGTGTGTGTGTGTATGAGAGAGAGAGAGAGAGAGTCTCTGTATGTGTGTATTTTTGTTTTTTTTGTGTGTGGGTATATGTTTGGTGTGCTGTGTGTTGGTCAGTGATGCAGAGAAACAATCACTTGAGTATCTTTCTTCATCAGTGTTTTGATCTGTAGGTATAAACAGGTGTGTCAGATCACAGGTCTCCATGGTAACCTGCTCGTTAGGCTGTTTGAAGCTGCAGCTGTTTGATTTAACTGACAGACAGTTGATGAGGAGCTGGATTTGAGCCAGGGACAAGGGTGTGAATCTCCTCTAGCTGCGCAAAATCCTTAAGGGCTAGCAGAAAACCAAAACAACCATTAGATTCCCAAGGCCAAGAGGTATCTATTGATGTAAATTTCATGTCTGTGGAGCCACAGGTTTGACCAGAAATGTGAGTTAAAAAAGTGTTACTTTTTCTTCATCTCTCGGAAAATCCCTTAAAAATTAACATTAGAGCAGATGGGGACAGATGATGACTTTCTGTGACAGTTAGCTACCTGCAGGCTTTGTCCTTTGTCCTTTTGGTGTCAAGTGTCCTTAATCAGAGGCAGAACAAGATTACCTACGTTTTGAGCCCAAATTTGAGTATGTGGAGTGAAATTTGTGGCTCCTCGGCCTGTTTATCCAAAAAGTTTCCAGGTCATTTTTCTCCTGGTCCACACTCTAAAATTCAAATCCTCACTCTACAGTTTGAACATTCCACCACATACACACCAATGTTAAACTGCTGCAAGGGCTGATCAACTTCATGACCTTTGAAGGAGTTTTATGAAGAAACTATAAAAGCTAGAAAGAAGCTGAAATATACTGAAGAAAGCCAAACCATGGCTGAACATTTTGCAGGTAGAATGAAGTTTCTGGCTGAAAGTATGACTGAATGAGAAGGGTCTGAATGAGGCTGAAAAGATTTGCTGAAATCCTCAGAATCTGAACTTTTTACAGTCATTCCAGATGGAAGAAAAATTGCGAAAAAAGTGAAATATCTCTGAAAGTATAAGTGAAACCGGTCTGAAAAGTCATAGCGCACCAGTCCTGAACGAGCCGGTCGTTTTGAAGTTTGAACGGTGAAAATCGGTTGAAGTTTGTGAAAGAAGAAGCGGTCCAAAAAAGTGGGCGGAAGAATAAGAAGAATAAACTTTTTTTGAAAATAGAAGAACATATACTGTGAATGCCTTCTGCATTCACAGCAATAAACTTTTTGAAAATAGAAGAACATAAGCTGTGAATGCCTTGCTGCATTCACAGCAATAAATAAATAAATAAATAAATAAAAAAAGAAGAATAAAATATTTTGGGTGAAAAAGGTTGTTTGTAGGTGTGAATATGAAAATTAATCCTCATAGAATCTAAATCCTGATCCTGCCATAAAAACATCCTGACATATTGTCCCCATATCACTCCTTAACAATATTTTCCTTGGTTAGAAGTAGATTTTGCTGACATTTGTGTGGATCATAACACTACAGAAAACTGACCACTGTTCATCTGTGGTATCAAGAGACATTTGAGGGACAAGTGAGGTTTGATTTCCTCAGACTGTAATTGTTACACAAGGATGTTTGACCTCAAAGTAACTCTGGACATTACAGAATGAAATATCTAGATGTTGAGAGACAAAGAGAATAATTAAAAGAACATTTTCCTCCTCACAGGAAAAGTTTTCCTCAAATATGCTAAGATGACCCACCTGATTTGGAGAGCGGATATGTTGCGTTGTAGTACTGCTCATAGAACTGAAGCATGGGTCCTGTGACATTAAGGGCATATTCACCCTGCCCATCATCTATGGCTTTTCTTCTGGCCCAGATTCGAACCTGCAAAGATTAAGAAAGAAATAATCTCTATCTGTGATATAATCCAGATGATATGGCCACCAACTCCAGTCATCGGTCATGGTTGTGTGTACCGTTGAGCTCAAATGTTTACATACCCTGGTGATTTTGGCCTGATAACATGAACAAAAGTTTACACATATGAGTTTGAATGGCAACTAAAGGTAACCATCTTCACCTGTGATCCATTTGTTTACAATCAGTGAGTGTACCTGTGTATAAAAGGTCTGTGAGTTTCTGAGCTCTACAGGAAAAGTTAATTGAACTGTACAAAACAAGGCGGGGTTATAAAAAGATATCCAAGGAATTGAAGATGCCTAGAGCCAGTGTTTAAACTCTAATCAAGAAGTGGAAAATGAGGGATTCAGTTGAAACCAAACCATAGTCAGGCAGACCAACAAAAATTTCAGCAACAGAAGCCAGGAAAATTGTTAGGAATATTGAGAAAAACCCTCAATAACCTCAGCTGAAATACAGGACTCTGAAAAAAAATTTCATGATGCACAATAAGGAGGTACTTGAGAAAAAAGGCTCAGGAAACTTGGTCCAAACTGATGAATGAAGGATGAATGCAGCATGTTATCTGAAAATACTGGAGGAAAATTTACACTCATCAGCCCAGAAGCTGCACATGAGACATAGTTGGACGTTCCAACATGACAATGATCCAAAACACAAGGCTAAGTGGACCTGCCATTGGCTACAGCAGAATAAAGTGAAGGTTTCCAAGTGGCCATCTCAGTCTCCTGATCTCAATATCAGTGAACCACTGGGGGGAGATCTTAAATGTACAGTTCATGCAAGGTAGCCCAAGAGTATACAGGACCTAGAGGCTTTTTGCCAAAAAGAATGGGAATTTTTACCATCTGAGTTAATAAAGACTCTCATTCACAACGACCACAAAAGACTTCAAGCTGTTATTGATGTTAAAGAGGGAAATACAAGGTATTAAGAACTGCAGTGTTTTAACTTTTTGATCAGGGTAATTTTGGTACTCTCTGTTGTCATTATGATTAAAAAAGTGTAAACACAGTTGTTTAAATGTCTTTACCCAACTGCTAACCATGAGTGACAGAAAGGTTTTTGTGGTATCATTAATATTCTCTGAAAAATGGGCAAGAAATCAGAAATTCTGTTACAGTGTGTAAACTTTTGAGAACAACTGTGTATGGATAGAAGTTCAAAAACAGGTCACCAAAGTTTCCTACCAACAAATTGTTGTTTTGTGTTGACTGAATACAGGTGAAGTCACTGACAATAAATGCCAGGAGGTACGTGGACATTCTCTTTGTGGGCTCAAATGTCGTCATTCTGACCGGCACACCATCTCTGATGAGGTCTTTTGATGCTAAAAAGAGAGAGAGGGAGAGTCAGACTCTGTCAGTATCAACAGGCTGATTTCTCATTACATGCCCAAGTTATTGATTTATTACAAAGAACCTGTCATGCAAATAACTCAAACATTGTTTTAACATTGCCAAAAATGACTTTTCAGAGTTGTTCTACTCTTATTTCACTTTTCTCTAATTTTCAGCGGGGAATTAAGATGAAATAAAAACTTGAAGCTCTCAGTTTTATACTTCCAAAACAAACCTATCTCTCTGCCATTGGACAGAGCCACGGTGTCTCGGTCGTGGAAGATGATGACATTGAAGACAGCTTTCATGGCTGGCTCATCGAAACAAGGGAACGTTTTCCTGGCGTATGTGGCTTGCATTTGGGAGGTGGCAACAACTCTGCAAAATTTGTACAAAACAGACACCAGTGACAAGAAAGTAGCTTTTCTGAAGTCTCACCCAGATGGACATCCTTTCCAAGAAGTTTAACCCTCATTGAAAACAGTGACACAATGCTGCACCATTGTGTTATTCTTACTTCTTCACTCCATCCTCGATGTATTCACTCCTGTAGAAGCCTCCCAGGTCATCTGCCAGTTCTCCCACAAACTCAGTGTACAGTAAATATGTTGCTCCAACAGTGAGACTGCTGCGTAGCTGCATAACCAGAAACTCTGTCTTCACAACAAGCCAGGACTTCAGTATCGAGGGCTCAGGAGCTTCACCAAGAGCGATAAGTGTGGCAAGGTTTCCGCTGAAGCTGGTGAGGTTCAGCTTGTTGCAGTGGATAATAACGAGGTCTGTTTCCTTCTCACATCTGAATTCTACAGATGACTGTCCAGTGAAGATGTACAGGCCGTTCATATTTGGCTTCAGCCGGGGCCACAAGGTCACATTGTAGGATATGGGAACGAGGGAGTCGGGGAGTCTGTAGTGGTCCCACGGCTCTTTTGGAGTAGAGGGAGTGGTGGGAGCTGAAGGCATGCTAGTGCTGTCTGCCCCTCCGTCTCCTGGTGAACCTCGATTCTTGGCTCTTTCCTTGTCGTACGCAATAGACAGAGCGATGATCGTAGCCAAAGCGATGGCTGCCAAAATAAGCAGCCCCAGGCCCACGTTTTTACTGATGTAGTAGACTTTCCCCATGTCTGATTAAGACAGTCAGAGAAAGTCTGAGGGGTCTCAGTCTGTGTTGGTCTGGTCTCTTCCCTCCTCAGTTAATGGTTGAGATATTAACATGCCAACAAGACATTTTCACAACACCTGCAGGGAGACAAAGGGAGATGAAAAATTCTGTTTATTTCATCGAATGAACACGTTATAAAGCAACAAAAGTGTTCATCCAGTTCTCTCCTGTGCAGCGCTGTGTGCAGCATTCCAGTCAGTCACTTTAATGGCTTAATGATAATAGACACATTGTCCCAGTGGCCTCAACTGCTCTTTACTGTTTTTGTACAGCCTTTTATGCCTCCTGAAATTTCCCCAAATCTGGTCACAACTTTTTTGTCATTTCACTTTGGTGCTTCAAAAAGTTCCCGGTCATTATGCTGAGTTCTCAGTTAAATGCAAAGTCTTCTTTACAAGAGAGCTATTGAAACATGAGTAGGCTTTTCTTTTAATCTTCTTTAAATTATGTGTAAGAAAATATCTTGAGATCAATCCTCAAAACAGAAAATCATCATCAGCAAACCCTCAAAATAAGTACACTGAAGTACACACACAGGTGAGTATTTTAAGAAGGGGTGACCAAATGGGACTGACATACACATGAATAAATTGCACTTGCCATATTTACTTACTTGACATTTAATCAGTTAAATGTCACAAAGATGTGTATTTCTTGATGGTGTACTGCTTTGGCTACAGGGGGCGCCAATGTCAACTAAAAGCAAAAGTTACCACAGGGGCTTTTCAGCATAGCCCAGATGGTTCAAGTAAGAGTTTTTATGGGACTGGTGTAATAAAGAATTCTGGGGTGGCACTAACTAGGGGTTACTGGTCAGATTTAAAGAGAGCTAGTTCTTGCCACTCCCCTGGAGGTACAACAGGAATAACACTGGCATAGAGTTGTTTTGGGGAAAAAAATATAATGATATATTATCACTGTGAATATCCTCTTGTCCTCATAAAAATGGCTTACAAGCTTTATCAGCTTTAAGCACAGAAGAGACCAGTTTAAGTTTAAAGACAGAAGCAAATAAAAAAGTAATGCTCATGAAAAATTCAGCAAAAAATTTGTACAATAACCTCAATTTTTGTAGCCCGATTGCATTTTTATTTTGCCTTGTGTTATTCTACTGTTTTGAAGGATGTACTGATGATAAAGTTTCAGACAGATCCTTTCACACTGTCACTGTGTTCATCAATGCTTGGAAGACCGTGTTTGACATGTTGGAGTTGACGCTCGCGTTCAAAGGAAAAAGCTCTGACAATAAAAAGCAATATAAGGGAATCAAAGTGGTAGATTCAGATTATCCTTCAAACCAATGAATCATTAACTCATAATGTCTCACTGATGAATTTATGTCTGATAACTGTAATCAAATCCATCAGTATTATGATCTGCAGGCAAAAGTGCTTGGACTAATGTTTCCTCCACCATTAAAATCTTTTATCACTTACTGCTCATCAGTAGCAGAGACACTGATATACACGATACGTAACAAACTCAGAGTGAGCTTTGTCACTCTTTCCACCTGAGGAGCAAAGTCAACAAGGTTTCATTTCCCTTTCCCTTCTATCAGACAGCATTTTCAGATGTTTCCTCTAAAATATTGTTATCAAATGATTTCGTATGTGGTGGGATTTTATGTGGAATACACAGAGTAGTGAATAACAGAGATCTGTGTGTGTGTCCGTTGTTTATGGCAGAAGTAATAAAAAAGAAGTTATCATATGTTTTACTGCTAAGTCTTCTATAAAATAGTAGCACTGCTATTTCAGAGTATACATTGATATAATGAAGTTGCGAGTAATCTCAGATGTGATATTCATTTTGTTGGTCAAAGTTCATACTTAATCTTTGAATTCAACTTTAGTTCAGTGCCCACAAGTGATGACAGCTGACCTATGCTCACGATAAATGGACAAACCTTATCTGACAAGAGGAATTATTATCAAACAGCAGCTATTTTTGTCTGTCATACTCAGGCTGGGAAGCTGTTAAGCAGTTATATTACTCACAGGCTGACAAACTGTTGAGTGAAGCTGAAAATGGAATTAATTTCACAGCATCCACTAATTAATGAGCAAACTAAAATTATTTATAACTGAAATTATTGTGATTATTGATTTTGAGTGTGAGCTGCATGTTGTAAACATAAATCAGAAAAAGTGTGATTATCGGAGTCTGGTGAGATGGTGAATGTTTCTTGTTTTGTTGTTGTTGTGCTGGTGAGTTCACTGCTCCTGTGTTTCCCAATGTTGGGGTTCTTAATCACTGGTAGACTGGCCTAAAATGCTTTTCACATGTAAAAAACACTTATGAATGCATATTCCACCCATTACTAAAAAAATGTAGACAAAAAAATAGAACTTGTTTTATTTTTGCCCATTTTCATTTGTTTTTGGATTCACTTTTTGTTGTATTCCCTCAGCAGGAGTCACCGGTCTCTGGCACTGCTCTTCGAGAGTCACAGGCTGAAAAGATTGATAACTTACAAATAAATCCTCTACAGAGAGGTAAGAGGGAGGGAGTAATTTTGGACGCACCCATGGGACACATTTGGAATCCAAAAGTACAGTGCACATATCAGCCGTGTTAGATTAAAAATCTTAACCATCACCTATGGAAACTGCAAAAAATATATCTATCTGATACTCAATACGCCTTTCAGTTTATCAAATTAAATGAATTAGGTTAGATTAGGTTTTAAAAGTGTTTTCTGCTTGTATTACGAATTTATTATCCTTTATTCTAATACACAAAAGCCACATGGGAAGCAGTAGGTAATCAGGGTACCCAGATATGCAGAATGCGTATTCTGATCCCAGGAGGAGTTGTTAAACTGGACACTGTTTACCAAAATTTCTGCAACAGGGGGTATCTGGAGAGAAGGGAGTGAGATTTGCATATTTGATCACAGCGAGCTGGAAGTCTGTAAACAGGCTCCAATGATGATTAAGTGTATTACGAGCTGATTTGATATGAGAGGCTACAGATAAGGTTTCCTGTGGTGTAGGAATCTGTATTTAGAGATACAACAACCTCAGCTGACTTAAGCGATGTATGCTCAGCCAACAACTATATTTTAAGCCTATGTAAGGAATGATGCTGATTTGAAAAAGTATTCCCTTTGAGCCATAGCCCATTTTATCAACCCTTTCCTGCCCAGTGCTCACTTCTGCTCATGTATGAAATGCATTTTTTTTTTTATCAAAGTAGAGTTCTATGGAAACCTAAACAAGTGTTTATCTTATATTTTAGTAAAATTGCCTTTTTAGACTAAATACGAGTTAGATTCACACGCATGTCCAGATAATGTCTTCAAATATCTATCAAAAATGAAGCCTGGATTGCTTTGAAAAAAAAAAAAAAAGGCTGCTAATGGGGTTTCCAAAAAAAAGTGTCATTGTCAAGTTTCCTGATAATAATTATCTCTTCAATCAAGAAGCCAAGTAAGTGAAAATTTCTCACCCCACTGGCAGATTTTGTTATTCCTTGAAATCAGTCATTGTTGTTCATCACTTGAATTAAGAAATTCTCTCAGGCTTGCCATGTGTCTCTCAGGCAGTACAAAGAAAAAGTCCAATGAGAGACAATCTTTCATGCAGACTGTTCGCTGAACTTGGTGTCAGAAAAGTCCACAACATCTGGAAATGATGATCTGGATCCAATACATTATAAACAAGACAAAACAAATCTAGACCTTTGAGAAACTTTGTACTGAAACGACGCCCTCAAAGGCCACGTCTTGTTTTGTAAAGGCAGAGCATCAATTTAAGTCTTAGGGAAGATTTTATTTTTTCAGACTGCTTGGAAAAGTGTGTAAAAGTAATTGCCATGAATTTCTGAGATTACTCAGAGTAAACAGATACCATCAAAATGCACTCTTCTGTCAGTGGATTTATCTGTCCATATACCTGATTGTCATTCACCCTAAGAATACAATGTTCACACAGTGTTTGTTTTCCGGACACTTCATTTCATATAGACATCATTAAGTCAAAACAAATTATATGCATCACCAAACCACATGACATGAGAGGATGCCATGTACTGGGATGGCAGTCATGGAAATCTGCTGAGACTTTTAGCAGAAACTCAGCTGTGCTTTTGTCTGTTACGATTTTGCCGTTTGCTCTCATTTTTGATTATGAGGAGTAACAAAGTCTTACTTCTTGTGTTAAATATGAGAAGCATCTGTGTTTGAATTACAAACAGAAATAAGGGGGAAAAATAAGCAGCTATTGTTTGAGCTCATGCTACCAACCAGCTACCATTGAGTTTACTAGATTTCCTGTGATACTCTTAACTTAGCAGTAAGTTTAGTCTTTCTCTTGGTCCAGGGAGGAAACAAAATTCTAATAGTCATATTAACAGTATTAAGGTATCTTAGCTCTGCCTCTATGGAATATTCATCCTGAATTATGCATTTTCATAGCCTAATATTTCTAAATCAGTGGCCTGGGATGTTCAGCTGCCATCAAATTCAGTTAAGGTCTCCTTCTTGGTGCCATCTTAAATTATCCATATGTAGAACAGTCAAATGGTCAATGAGAAAAAGTGGAATTATGACCAAATTAGTCATCAATTTTAATTAAAAGCTGGTATGAAAGGAGCAAACTTAGATTTAAAGACAGAGAATTTCCATGCTCAAGTTGAGTACTTCTCAAAGCAACTGGTACTAACTCTAAGCTTAACACTGCATATAAAGATATCAGCTCTGTAGTTGACAGCCTGTTAAAGAGACACATGTAAGACTTGAATATTGTCGCCCTCCTTAATTTGGCTTAATGCATTTTTTCAATTTTTTCTTCAGGAAACAGAATAAACTGAACCAAAAAGAGTACACTATTGATTTGGGCCATTCGAATACCAGGGTGAAATACATTATTATCTTTTCAAATAGGTTGTTGAACATCTTACCAGAGGTGGGATTAGCATAGTGACGAGCTGACTTAGGCAAAAATATGATTTTCCTAAAAAAGTGACTTGGGCCATTAGTTTAAGATGTCGACAATATGTAAGTCTCTTTCAGCTTTGTTTATGTTAAGAAAAAACAGTATGAGTTTGGCAATAAATGCTTAACTCTGTGATGTACCACATTTATGAAAGCTTAACATCTGAGGTATTCTTCCTGAAGGAGGACTTTTGCTAAAAGTCATACTGTTTTACACATAAATATTCAGGGTAAAGCTCAAACTGAAAGTCTATTTATTTACTTAGCTGTCAGGGGTTAACTAGTAATAAGCCCGACTTAATCAGCCCTCTGTGAAGACAAATATTCCAATGTCCAAAGTTTCTCCTGAGGGGGAAGTTAATTAGCGACGAAAGCCAAAAAACTCACGAGTACCTCCCTCCAACCAGCTAAAAGCAGGATAATCTTGTGAGTGAGAATGTTTATCTTGCGGAAACGAAAACACATATTTTCCTGGTGTAAAAAATGACAACACAGGTGTCATGTGACCTCCTCTGAGTCCTGTTGTGATTCTAACCGACTCTCCTGTTCATCCCCTGGAGGCTCTGTGCATTCTTGGTGGTCAGACGCTGTCCAATGACCCATCTGTTATTGTAGGATTAGCCATAATTACTATTAAAAACCCTTTCAACGCACTGTATGCTTGGGCGTTCATGTAACTCAAAGTAGGTGAGGTAAGTAGTAGTAAATGTTTTCAGCTTTATGCATGTGTAAGATATTCCCAATGGGAGAAAGGGAGAGAAATTGGATAACTGCTGCTGTACTTTCATTGTGAGGACCATTAAGAAACATCACACTCATACTCTGACTTAGTCTTTTCACATTTTGCAAAGTTTTCCTCCAGAGTTTTAATCAAGTTCGTCTTACCTGTACTTTTCAGTGCCCATACAAACATGCATTATCATTATACCTGCACATGAACCTGTGACCTACACGATCAGCTCTGTTTTCATAGCCCTGGATGTTGACAGAAAACCAATACATTCCCAGCAGAACCACAAGGTCAGACTGGGATTTTAGGCACACAATGAATGTCCAAGTTGAAGTCTTTCACAACTCCATTGCACAAGTTTGCCCACAGAGCACTAGTTACTACCCTCATCATTTATCTAATCCTTTAAACTGAATTCAAGAAAACCCTGCAAGACCAGGTACAGGGCACAAGAGTGTAAAAGCTAAATTTTACATGCAACCCAAATACTGACAACTGCAATGTACTGGTTACTTTTGTATGTGCTGTTCTTTTGCAAAAGTTTAAAAGAAGCTTTTGTTTCAAACCAAAAACCTCTCCAGAGTAAAAGTAGCATTTCAACAAAGCTCCAGATGCCAGCAGAGCTAACACACAGGATATTACAAATCTTCTGCTGCCCAGGAAATCAACTACCAGCTAAAAGTGACTTGGCATGCAGCATTAAATAAAGTCATGTCAAACATAAGGAAAACAATACATACCAAACTCTGTGTAGCTGGATATCCACTGAAAGCTCTGATTTAAGCCTGTATCAGACGGAGAAGTTGAGCTGGAATGATCCTGGCTGATGTGAAACACTCAGTCTATATCTGTGAGGGTGGAGGTGGGAGGTGGTGAGAACTGCCACAGGTTTTGTCAAGGGATGTAGGGAGGGAACAACTCCCCCAATTCCCATAGAAAAAAAGAAAACCCTAAATCGGCTGGAAGGGGGAACTGAAAGAATGTGGCTGCATCAACAAGAGAGCTAACTCATTGTGGCTGAAAGTGCAGCATCTTGTCCTCAGAAGTTCAGAGTATTCAGGCTGTGACCAAGAGACACAACTTACCTGGTGACAAAGAAAAAAAAAACGGAGTTGTTGAGAATGAGCCAGACAGACTCAGGGATTTGTGTTTTGATTCCTTTAATTTAACTTGCCAAGGAATGTTGTTAACACAGAAA
Organism: Thalassoma bifasciatum; assembly: GCA_008086565.1. Taxonomy (NCBI): domain Eukaryota; kingdom Metazoa; phylum Chordata; class Actinopteri; order Labriformes; family Labridae; genus Thalassoma; species Thalassoma bifasciatum. Next base: position 198,780 of record RPOG01000762.1, on the reverse strand, counting down.
GCTGGCGTACATTATTTGACTCTATGTGGCCCATATACAGCCAATAAGACACAAACACTTTATACAACACGTAAATATAAAAAAAACTCTTTGTAAGCCTGCAGTTTCTTTAAACAGATGTTGGCAAGATTCTACCCACATCACATTAAAACTTGGCTGTAACAGCATTCACATTCGCTGCTCTGAGCACAATCGGCACCCAGGAGAACAATAACGTTATTCACAAATCACAAAGATGTCTGAGACACACTATATTACAGAGAAGGAAAAATAAACTGTGACAGGAGCCAAGCAGAGAAGTCTAATCCCAGTCTGTATGAACACAGTTGGAACAGAAGATAAAGATGTGTTTGAGTAATTACAGCCCAACACAGAAGCTAGGGGATTTTATTACGGAGAACTGTGCTGCATCCAAAAGTTAGGAGGGGAATGTTTAAGACAGGAGGACCGGTGATGGATGTCAGCGAGTTAGAGGAGTGTGCCAGAATACACACATGGGTCCAACAACTATCATTTTTCATTGGGGAAGAATAGGAAATCAACTGGAAAAAGGAATAGCTGAAGAATAACAAATACACAGACAGCAAAATAACTCTTAATGCTTTTAGAATCAATTTCTTCATTATTGTACAAATCCTATTTTAAAGTAATCTGTAACCTTTGCTCAGCAGAACTTGAAAATATGACGGCTTTTCTCCCGTTCATATTAGAAGAATAAGCTGCAGTAGTTCCATGATACATTTATGAAAACAGATTTCTTTCTATTACCAGCAAAGCTGGGTGGAGGGGAGCTCCATCAGTAGTTCATAAGCCCTGCAAAGCTCAGCTGGACCTCTGTTCAGAACGGGGAGAGGCTCGGCACTTTGATATTGATGTCTCCGATGTTGATGTTGCGGGGAATCTCAGGCAGGTTCATGTTCTTCACAGCGGACACGGCACGGGCAGGTGCAGCTGACAGACCTCCCTGCCAAACCAAAAACATACAATCATCTCAGAGTCATGATTAATACAGCTTTATATTTCTGCTACTTCTATTGTTTCATGCACCAGTGCTTTTTATGCTCCAGTCTGATCTGGAGCGATCCATCCTGCTGGAGGTGAAGCACAGTCACATCACAACAGAGCAGGGCCAGTGTGAGTTTGCAAATTGACTTGGGGTGAATTCCAATTCCTGTCTTAACCCTCAATCTCAAAATACGCACTCCCGCGAAGCGTAAGTGCTGTCCCGATTCTCAGAATGTTAAGGTTGAGGGGCAAGACTGAGGGCTGTATCTCCCTCAATACTGAGATTCTCTGACACCACCCTTGGGAGCAAGGGCTACCCAGAATGCATTGCGTATTTTCGGTAAAGAAACATGGGGCCCAAAGCGGCAGAGAAGGCGAGCTACAAATATAGTATTTTCTTTGTTAATGGAGATATAAATATTACGAAAACCATTGTATTATCTTAGTTTAGACCCATTTTATGGATTATTTACCTCGTTGTTGCATAACATTTATTTTTATTTTACGATCTTTTGTCAATAGCGTCCGGTGCGGACAAGCCATGTTCCTATCGTTTAAGTTAGGTAACATTACAAAATGGTCATTTTTCTCAGTGGTAATGTAATTGATTTATCAAGATAACAGCCTATATAACATGCTTGTGCTGATAATGGTATAAGATGACCGGGCTAATGTCATCTTCTGTAGCCGCAGAGTTATCAAACGATAGTTATAGCTGGTGTTTACCTTTCAATAAACTATGGTATGCTGTGACAGCTGAATATGTCAGTGGTTGTGTTATTTATACAGAAACTTTTTTGATAACGCTAACCGAAGGAATAACTGACAGACAGTCCACAACAATTTCATTTGCATTTAAGGGGTGTCCCATTTCTAAGTCACAAGATAGCCCTTAACACTTGGTTTTGAGGGCGACTAAGATTGAGGGTTGAGCTTGAGGGTTAAGATTGAGGGTTAAGAAAGGTTTTGGAATTGGGCCTTGAATTGAAATCTACCAGATCTGGTTTGAAAACTGCACTGAGTTAACCTGGTGTGAGTTAACCACCAAATGCAGGTTCATCTCAATAACTTGGCTATTGCAAGTAGTGCAGTCATAGTAATCAGGCAAAAAAATTCAGAAAATGAGTAAACTGTGGTGTTAAATGTGTGAATTAAAATCGAACAGTAGCTTGTGAAGCTCCCTGGGATATGACATGCAAAAAAAAAGAAAAACACCCTTTGAAAAGTAAAATATAACTAGTGATATTGTGGGCTGAAAACTGACCTCCGACTTCTCCATGCGGTTCTGCACTTCAACCTGGGCAACAATCTCATTCATGTTTGTCTCCAGCACCATTCCTCCCATCACCACCTCCTGCAGGATGTAATGGACCTGCAGACGGATGTGAATACACAGCAACAGCATGCATGTGTCAATTCAGTTATTTAAGCAGTACTTTATGTACTGAGCTCACAATGAGTCAGCACTGAAAACTCAAATGCAACAGAAAATAGTGAACTCAGAGAAGGAACCCAGAATTAAAAACTGTATTACATAAAATCCCACCAGACAGGCTCCTAAATGCAACCAGATGTCACTATTCAAGTCTGTATAAAGTTCAGGAAATTACAATCCTGTGTGATCCAAAACCTCAGCTCATTCTGTATTTCTTCATAACTGATAAATAGAGAGATGGAGCAGGGACAAAACGTAGGAGGGATTTTTCATTTCTGTAAAATCGCTCCAAAAAGTGACGAGCCAAGACACAGTTTCAATTCCCTTTCAAGTTTGGATGTGGGGATTCCTGTGCGCTGGAAATACTTCAGGGAAAATGAGACTGACTTCTGTTGCAGACTTACTCTGAGGCTAAGAATGACATAGTGGAAAAAACACATGCAAATCTGTACCAGGTTTAGTTTCCATCACACTACTTTCATACATCTAACCTCGAAAAGCACTGCTAAGTCATGGCCAAAAACAGACAGCAAATAAATCTAAAATCTGTGTTTTTCCTGGACAAACTTGTACTAGATCTGTGTAATGATCTTGAATAAATGTGAAAACAGTTTTTACATTGTTGTTCAAGTAATTGTTGCACAGTTAGGAGAGCCTTCTGAGTGTAAGAGATTTAGTAGAGATATTTCCAAGTTTCATCCAAGCACATTCCTCAGGCCAAACCCCACCGCACCACATGATGTCAATTTCCTGCTGGGAAAATTCAATCAAGATGGCTGTGGATGTGTCTGATTAGTTTCCAGTAACACTTTGTGCTCAACTCCTGGAACGGGAGTGAAGGACTTATTTCAGCCAAACAATTGATTATTATTTATTTTGAAAGAATCATATTCAGAGTTTAAAAGCTATATTCCATCATTTGTCTCTAGAAAAGAAAAAACCTGTTCAAGTAGAAACCTTGAAGAATGACCATCCTCAGTAAAATCTTTGTTTTGCTGAGGCAACAAGCCCCCAGGTGCAGACAAATCTCTCTCTGAGGAGTTGAGCATGTCAAGAGAAGGATTTATTTCAGAGCTGCAGAATCAATCATTCAAACACTGCATCATTTCAGGAGCACAGTTTGATAAACACAAAGCGTAAAAAAAACATCTGGCTCACACACGCGTATACAGAAGTGAACCACATACAGCTGTGTACCTGTTCCTGGAACACAGCGGGTGAGATGATCTACACATTTGTTCCCCGAGTTCATGTTTCTTTGAAACTCATTCATAAATACCAACATGTCCTTAGCTTAACTCTGCAAAGTTGATGAAAGATGACATTTTTAACACAGCACTAATTCAGAGGAAAATCCATTTCTTCAGTTAACACCAAAGTGAGAGAGCAACTTTGAATTAATGCAAACGTAAAACTGTGGAGCAGTGTGTTAAAAAGCTCCTCTGTTTCAAACTCACCTTGTCCATGTGGAATATGAGGTCCAGTTCACAGACGTTTTCAAAGCATTTGTCCAGCGTCTCCACAAAAACCTGGAGGGAAAGAAAACAACATGGAAAAATCAAATTAAAACCTGCGAACTGAAGAGTGAACTTTTAAAGGCTGAACAGTAATCACAAGACTTTGATCATTTTAGGGCATTATCAATTAACTTCCTGACTCAAACCTGCTAATGCTAAATTTCCAAAAAGCTTAGATCAATCATTAGAGCAGGGATCTTCAACATTTTTAAGTCCAAGGACCCTCGATGTAATAGAGGGCTGGAGCAGGGATGCCCTAATATATCTATATTGTATGTTAAATTGAGTTCATGTTAAACCATGTATTAATGTACCTTGTTATTGTGCAGTCAATACTAAGCTATTCAAATAATACACAGGTTCATATATTTATGTTTTATTTGAAGAATTTGAAGTGTGTGTGTGTGTGTGTGTGTGTGAACTTGGGGGAGTTAGTCAGATGGGATCAAGTTGGCTCTCAGCCAATCACGGGGAACCTGATCCACGCCAAGTCAAACTGTGTGCAGTCTGAGAAAGCTACTGTGTTGTTGAATGCATATATTTGTGATGAATAGATATATATTTGAGTAAATATATTATATTTGACCAGAAATGGTCACAGACCCCTTCCATGAACCCCCTGTTGAAGACCTCTGCATGGCGCTTTTATAGCATAGTGGGTTCATTGATCAATAGATAGACATAAACTGTATAGTGTATAGACGTGGTCTCTGAGATGTCACTCATCTATTCCTGATACAGAGTAATGAAGCCAGTCGTCAGCACCACTGAGTTAAAAAATATTTTGGCACCCCTACAGAGTTTGCTTATAATGAAATTAGGGACTCAGACACAAGCTTTTTTTTTTTTTTTTTTTTTTTTTTAACAGGCTGTAAATGTGCTTTTTGTTGCCATAAAATTCAGTTGTTTTTGGCTTGGTGAGTATGTGGTTTCTAGTCTTCCTGCAGCCAGCCTCAAATGAACCGCCAACAAACAGCAACTTTTACCACTCATGTAGGGGCTTCATTTTTTTAAACCAGATGCTTCCCCTTGATCAGTGTAATACAAAGAAAACTTCAGTTCACACTGATGTTATGAAAAAGTTTCACAATTTAGGGCTCTGTGGTTGTTTTACATGGCAAAGTATCATGTCTCCTGTGTGTTTCATAACTTCAGCAATACTTCCCCCACGTGTGCCATAAGCTTGTAAAACCAATGTTTATGGTTCTAGCTAGAAAAAAACCATCACTGCACTTCACTTGATAGACTGTGCTTCAGCTTATATCAGTGACATCAGTGTTATCTGGTTCACAATTTTATGAGTTTATGACTTCATGTCTTATCAAGACAGATTGTCAAGGGGCTCACACTGAAGAGTTTCATTTCCTACCAGAACCAGTATGAAAAGAAAACTCAAGAGAAAAGGGTCATGGATGATTTCTGTTTCCCTGAATGAATGAAACTCTGATATTATAATGGAATGAACTTTGATTATTAACTCAAGGAGGAACAGTTGAGTTTACTCATGCTTTGAACCATAGACTGTACAGTCTACGCTTTGATCCCCGTATGAACGTGCAGGGATTTCAATTCAAAGCGGGAGATGTATTTGTCCAAAAAAAGGGAGAACCACTAATCATGTCAGCAAGTCAGTTTGGATTTTTTCAATGAAATTTTCTCAAACAGGAGACAGCTAATGGGTCCCCTGCAGGGATGAAGCATCCAGGTTGTTTTTTTAAATAGTCACTTGTCGGTGCGTCACCAATTAGTTGAACAGACTAGAAGCAAACCTGGATCAGGTCCAAAATGCCAAGCTCACTCTCAGATGAGTCCACGCAGAAGACAAAGTAGAGGGTTGCATAGTGTCTGTAGATCAGCTTGTAGTCTGAGCCACCAATGAGACTGCGAGAAGACAAAAAAAAGTTATTTTTAAAGAGCAGAGTCAACATGCTGATAATATGAATGGGGAAAATCAATCAGGTCTATGTGCTGTGCATAGGAACAAAATAATCATGAGTTAAGTAGGGGAAATATTGGCAAGAACTTCCTGATACAATACGCATCACAATACTGTGGTCACGATACAATAGTATCACGATATCACAATATTATGACACACTGTGACATTCTACAGTTAACTAAGAAAAAACTTGAGATGATGTACATATACATCACACATTATTACTCAAAATTGAAGGCCAAACTATGTCAAAACTATTTCATTGAAAACAACTTTTGCCTTTTATCGTTTTTCAATTAAGTGAAATTCAGTGTTACATACATACACTTCACCAAAAAACAAAGAGTGCATCGAGTCACTTGAACTAATGTTACAAAGAAACTATTATTCTTGTACTTCCTTCAACGATGTATTGAAAGCATCCTGACCTGCAGTGATTACGCTGTAGTTAAATACATGAGGAATAAAGTGCTTTGAGTTACTGACAGCACGACAATAAAAAAAACCCACTCACATATTGCTCTTGTCACTGTCTGAACTGAAAGACTGCCTGAAAAATACTGTGCATGCATATTGCACTAGTGCCCTTTGTCTAAAACTGTATTTTAGTAATATTGATCTTGAGATTTGAAACATCAATATCATATCGGGGGTCAAAAGACTGCCATGTATTGCTGTAAGAATCTGTTTTCACACCCCTAGAGTTAAGTTAGGAAAGTCAGGAAAGTTGTAGTTTTATCCTATTTATTTGGAATCCCACTGCCCACAGTTTAGGAAGCTACAACATCCTGAGGTACACACATGAAGTATGTGCAACATGTTCTTTGTTTGATGATGTTGTGATGTTTAAAACAACAATAATGAAAATAAAGACACTTAATCATATTTGACATTTCATTGAATTATTTTTAATGACACTCAAACTGGTTTACCTTAACTACAGAAAGAAAGTGACAGACTCCTGATTGGCTTTTGTGGCTTTGCCTCCATCTGTTGGTTACAGTTGTGTTACTACATCTCCACTCAGTTGCTCATTAGAGGCATAAAGAGGTTGTGACATAACACCACCTTCTTGAACTCAGAGGTCCCTCAAAGTGTCAGTTCACGATTATCTAACTCCACCAATGAACTTTGGCTTAGTGAATCTTCTTCACAGAATAAGACTCATCATAAATAGTTCTAAAAAAGTTTCAGGGGCTGTTGTATATCACTGACCACATGCAGACACTTTTTTTACAATAACATATTAAAAACATGTAATTACTGTCTTTTATTTCTTACATAAGCACAGACACAAATTTTACTCACCTTCCACCTTCCAGGAAGTTGCAGACATTATCATCTCGTTTAGAAACCAAATGGAAAGTTTCCCGAATGATCTGCTGCTGCATGTCCTCCGCCTGCAAGAAAACATTTTATAAAGTTTGATAAGTCCAAAGAAAGAACATTTGGAATTTTAAATTCACTGATCAGTAACAAGTATAAGGTTAAACCTAAAGGGGAAAGACTGATATTTGATGAACACTATAACAGATTGCTTTAAGTGTAAATCTGTAACTTTTTTGGGGGGTTACGATAACAAGCTCCACATAACTCAACTCCACATATGCCACACTAATAAAAAAAAAACACCCTTCAGATAAGTTTTTGAGTGTGTGTGTGTGAGAGAGAGAGAGTTTAAACTGCTTTCACTGTTACAGGTGGTCATGTTCTATGGCTTGTGGTGGTCTTTAATCATCTTGTGAAAGGATAGGCAGCATCAGCACATGCCCTACATGAAAACTGACAGCAACAGAGCCTGGTATGTCAAAGACGGCAATGCTGTTTGTGTTTTGGACGCTATTTTGTCTTTGAGACAGCTTATCTGACCAATCAGCTGGGCATTAGCACAAGGGTGAGGGTGGGTTGGGTGTCTTTGATGAGCGCTTATTGTTTTCAGCAGACTGAAGTGGAGTGTTTCCTTCAAACTTCCTCTGACTTACTTTGTAAACCTAATCTTAACAAATAACTCTGAACTCAGTGTCAGAGATGGGAGTTCAGGTATAAAAACCGGACTACCTTTCAAATTTCATTAATAAATCAAACAGTGTCTGTTTGGGGGGTGATGATGTGTTGTCAAAGTAAGGTAGGCTACCAAGCCTTTAATCTTTGTGGTTGCAGGATGATCTTCCAGATAGTGAATACTAACATAGGAACTAACCAGGGGTGAAAGTAATTACTTACAAAAACTCAGATTACTGTAGTTAAGTCATTTTTTGGGGTACTTGTACTTCTATGAATACATTTTCAAGTACTTTTCTGTACTTTTACATGAACCTAAGTAACCATTATGTCATGCAATCTACTTAGTTACTTTTTAAATCATAGTTGAGTACTGAGTACAATTTTCATTCATATCTAGACATTTGATCTGCATTTTTGTAGCCAGCAAGGTGATTTGATAGCAAACAAGCCAATAAAAACCGGGACATATGGATGAAAAACAAAACAAAACAAAAAAATGTTAATGGATGTTAATGATTGATCACTATTCGCTGATTAATTCTGTATTAAGAATTGAACCAGTTAAAAATCTATTCATGGATATTCTATCAATAGTCATGGCAGCAACTGCACCTCATCTAATTTTGTTTTTTATCTACCTGAGACCTTTGCTGAATAAGGAAATAAAAACTGAAAATGAGAAAGAGAAAGACAATAATAAAAAAAACAACCAATGAAAATGAGCGAAAATCATTTGTTTTCTATCTTATCAGTTATTAATGATAATTGATTGATAGCGTTTTAACTATTGGTAAAGCAAAACACAAAATTTTGAGCCCTATTTGGAGAGGTGACAGTGGCATCACCAGTTGAAAGTAACTAATAATCTGAGTAGTTTATCCGACAAATACTCTGTACTTTTACTTGAGTATTTTACTAACACCAGTACCTTTACTTGTGATTGAGTAATATTTTAGCAATGTAACAGAGCTTATACTTGAGTACAGATTTTCAGTACTCTTTCCACCACTGGAAATAACATGAAACCAAAGAGCAGCTGAATGAGCCTGGATACTGTACATTATAGTTACCTGATGACAGCTGAATACATCTTAAACATTTTGGCACTTATCTTTTTTTGCCCAAACAATTTATAGTGAACATTCATGAAGTAGATGGAAGTTTCTAAAGGGTTGAAATAAAACCAACACTGACCCTTCAGTGTCTGAGTGTCAAAAACATTAGACATGCTAATGTTTTGAATTATAATTCCCCAAATACTTACGAAATACTGATAGAACCTGATCAGCCGCGGCTTCCCGTGGTTGTTGAATATCAAAATAGCTTTAATCATGTTTGGTCCGTTGAATTTTTCCGATTGGTAGATGAATTTAATCGTGCGAAGTAAAGATTTTGATGATTTATTCCGTTAGCTCAGGTGCTAACTAACGGCCTCTCATTTACCGGATGACTAATCGGTTACATCCGGTCGAGTCCCCTCATTCAGCAGTCGACCTCCCACAAACATTTCAGCTCTTTTGTTCCGGGCAGTTCGATGGGTTCGTAATATCCGGGCTGCAGGTTCAGCAAGCAAAACTAATGTGGGTTATGCCACCGCGATGTGCAAATAAATCATGCAAAATTAGTTCAAAGCCAAGATATGGTATGAATGTAGGAACTAAGTACAGTCCAACTCATAAAAATGCTTCTTGTGTCTCCTGTGATGAGAGAGTATGGACCACAAGCAAATTCTGCAGCAGATGAAATAGAAGCTGGGCAGGCCTGAAAAGTGAAAAAGTACAGCTCAGCAAGTTTGAATAATAGAAAAAGAGCTCTGCTGGAAAGCTGTTGGAAAGAGAAACAAAAAGTAGTTTTAGACAGGGATGATGGCTTTGTTGAGCACCATGAAGCAAGCAAGAGCCCATGAGTGGTTTACATTGGTTTCTCTGTTATGTTTTCCTGTGTGCACAGTTCTGAGACTATTTTCCTCTACATGACATCATTTCTCAGTCTTTGTGACTAATGCACCAGCAACTGAGGCACACAACCTAATTAGTGGACCCTTTGTACCTTTGTGGACAGCTTCACATAGCCTTGAGGTTTCAAAGCAGTGATGTCAGTCACACCAGCTGCACCTTTTTTTAATGACCTGCAACCATCAAAGAATCAAAAGCATGTTTGTATAACATAACAGGAGGTCTTAAACATCAACACACAATTAAAAACTTAACAAGCAAACAAGAACAAAGGTCATGAGCGGATGGGTACCCTTCAAGGACTTTTTTGTTGGGAAGAGCACAAAAAGGACATCTGAATGGTCCATCTGCATGGTAAGTGTATTCAACCCTGTGGTGCAAAGTGCTCACTACAGTGGACACCTATTTAAAAGATATTTACTCCTAAATTCAATGGTTCATGTCGTGGAAATTCATATTAGCCTGTGTCAGGATATTTTTATTCTTCTTAGGGCCTGAACTTTTTTTTTTTTCAAATTTTTTCCAAACATATATATTTTTTAAAAAGTTATGAACAAACACTTTAGGGTGAAGAAGCTAATAAACTATAAACCATTCAGTGTTAAAATGGATGAAAGAGAGTTAAAATGTTTCGCTAAGCATCAAAAAAATTATTCATGAAATTACCAAAACAATAATAAGAAAAAAAGAAGTCAAACAATATACATTAAGTTCACACTGTTTTATGTTGAATTTTCAGCAACAAATATTTGAAAAAAAGGAAAACTTTATCATGACTGAAGACAAATAAAAACACTCAAGGAAAAAATCCTGACACTGACTCTCAAAATTCATGCATCGGAGGGTTAAAGAGCACCATTCATGACAGAGCAATCCAAGCATTACATAGAGTTTAAAGTGGGACACTGAAAGTCATTATGAGGTATTAAAATACAAAATTTATTAAAATCTGAGACGTGTGTGTTAGTGTGTTAGTGTGTGTGTGTGTGTAAAGAAAAACAAGTATTAGATTGATAAAATTACAACAGGAGAAGACCACTGATTTTCCTCAAGGCAGAGGCAGTCGGAATAAGATGGTTTCAAAAGAGCTAACAGATTGAAAAGTTTTCCATCAGGCCAAAAAGAAAATAAAAGAAAAGCTGCCTCTGCTTGGTCCTGATCCTGTAAACAGTGAATAAACTTGTCTGTAAGGATGTAAGGTTTTGGTGGCTTAACAAATTCACCTGGTCTTTGGCCAGAGACAATTAAGTGCTTAAGGGTGAGGTTTTCAAAATCCAGGCTTTGACTCACTTGAAGCCATTTAAGACACCTGAGCACTGCTGTAATGTGTTCGCCTTTCTTGGTGCTGGTAAGAAGCTGTGGCACAGCTGCATCCTGGATGAGCTTTAACCATCTGATGGAATTTTATAACTTATTTGTTATGGCACCTTAAAATATTCTACCCTGTTAAGAGAACAGAGGTATGAACAAAGTTGTCTGCATCTTGTTTGGGACTATTCCGGAGATTTTGACTCTTGTTTTTTTTTTTAAGCATCCTAAAGCATTTACAACACAGTTCTCTTTGTACGATAACTTGGGCTGTTGTCAGCCACCATACATTTCATACTCATAACACAAGTAATACCTGCTCAATAGCTCAGGTCTCTATGCAAAACATGCATAAATGTTCATTTTTATAACCTTAGGATAACTATGGTATATGTAAGTCAAGCATAATGCTATCAGATGACTAACACAAAGGCACAGCTTATTTTTTTTAACAATGATGTATTGGTTTTTGATAGGTTCATACAATTTTTAATACTGTTACATTATAACATGGGATGCTCCAACTACATCATGGGGTTCATATATGTTCTTTGTTAAATGGTGGGCTAACGCCACACTTTATTGGAGCTTATATCATATCCCACTACTTAGATGGGGTTCAGCAGACAAAGCTTATTGGTCTGTGGTCAAATGTCAGTCCATCAGGTGATCCTCAGGCCACAATCACACCACTTCTATCAAAGCAGGCCAGTGGACATCCCATAGATCAGTGTGATCAGACCCAACAACATCAGAATGTCAGACCACATTTCCTGTTCTGATTTCATATCCATTAATTCTCTGTTCTGCGTTTTTCATCATTAGCGCGGCAAAGCCACCCGGGCTGTTGTCTGCATATCATCTATTATTTCCCCTCTAAATTCCCTTCCTCCTGCATGAGCACAGTGGAAAACAAACAGACGCTCATTAGCATGTGTGACCCGTTGGTGGTAAACAGGCTTATTTCCACATGAGTGCAGTGTGAGAATGGATTCCACCGGGACAGTCGAGGTAGGTGGGCCCGCCGGCTGCCTTCATGGGGACTTTAATAGGGACTTAACAAATGCAAGTGGACAGGCACAACATTCTCTGGCGCAGGGAGGTCATGTTGGTACAGTGAGCACTTGTTAGAGGGTGACTCACTGTATTTGGACTCTTGGGTGGCCACTGATATTCACTTCATTTTTAATGTGCATTTTTTCCCCCCAGTGCTAATTGTTAGATTGTGACAGATGCCGAGTGCTGTCTGCCAGGGTTGAGGTAATGTGCAGCGTTCAAATAATGCCTCTGTGCTCTGCTCTGTGAAGTGATGAAAGCAGCCTGTAATTACAGGGATAATCAAAACTGTCAGGGGCTCTTCTATGAACGGTTTTGTTTACCGTCTGCTCCTCTCACAGCATCACAAGTTGCGGGCCCCCCTCTTCCTCAGCCTGGACCTCAGACCATGGAGTATCAATGTAACTGTACCTGTCTGTGTGTCAAACAAAGTAAAAGTCAGTGTGATGACAACCTGTGATGAAATCCTCATTATAAGACAGAGCTTAAAGTTTACTGTTAACTTCTGGGACTCAATCAGTTGTGAATGAAAAGATTAGAAAGATTAAAGATTAAAAATACCTAAACTGGACAACTTTGACAAAGCAATCCACCCTGAACTCAACTTTGTACTCCCATGACAAAAGAAACAAAAACAAATGTTTTAAAATCGTTTGCCAAGGAAGAGTACAATTTGAATAACCCCATTATTTCCATAGGCAAATGAGTAGTTCATAGTTTTATCTGTTCCCTCTTATTTATCTACAGTAGAATAGAAACCTGCAGCATGCTTTGCTCTCCACCAGATGGCAGCATTTCGGTGTCCTCTCAGAGGAAACCCTGCATGACCTGCTGCCAAGCTCCACAAACGTGTCTACATAATAAGATGTATTTAAGGGGATTTTCCAAACTGTTGTGTTTATTTTGCAAAAGTCATCCACTCATTTCATATCGCAGAAGTATATTTATTCTAGTAAACAATATTTTGAAACGATTCTTGTAGTTTTGATCTTCTGACCTGATTTTTGTTGCTTTATGTAATGAGTTTTACTTCAGAACCTCAGTAAGGTCTACACACTTTTGATCTATGTAGTGTTAAAATAAAAGAATAGTATTGTGTAACAAATCATACCTGATGTAGGCTAATTAGTGCTGGCTGTGACTGGTGCAGACAAATGTGATATTTGGCACAGACGTTTATATGAAGAAGAAGAAGACACACCTGTGAATGCATAAACTGCTTTAAGTGTAATTACGTGAAGTGAAGACAGACACGGTCTTTGTGTAGGAATCCCTTCAGCGTGTTCGTGATCTGAGCAGCAAAACAACCCTGATCCTGGATCAGCATCCCGTCTTTCAGTCAAACCGCGTCGTTAACGGAGCCGCTACAGCGGTTAGCAAAGAGCAGCAGAATTAACAGAGGCATCACTCTGTTCACCTTTTTACACTGTTGTCATGACTGTGTCCTTTACGAAGTGTAAAAGTGAATAACTGTGTTATAGTTAAAACGTGAAGTGTTTTGTATTTGTGTTACAATAATCTCAATGACAGTTAAAAACCCATGCCTCAAATATTTAATAAAAGGTACTTTACAAAAATTATCTACTACCTCAATGGATCAGTAAAGAAACTGACAGCCATCCACAGTAATTGGACATGGCAGCTGATTCTGTCAACAACCTTGTTAACGGAGATATAAAAAAATAGACTTTCTTGTGATTGGTACCTAACCAGTCACTATGGTAACTGCTCTCCTATGGTGGCTAAACTGCAGTCAAAGTGACGCCCACTTCCATAGTCTGGACCCGTGTGATTCATCTTTACAAATAGAGACGATCTGTGCGCACGGCGCCGTGTTTATAGTGAACACGGCAGACTGCAGACTGATCGAAGGAGACGGTGAATCTACCTGTATATTTACCAGCACAACTGCGCCGCCAGACCACCGATCTATCGACGGAGGGCATTAGTTAAGCAACGGAGTTGCCTGGGATCGAACAAATAAAGTGAGATCCTCAATTTTCCGTTGATGTGAAGGTGAATTACAGCTACCACAACAACGCGGTGCGTGTGTGCATGATGAGCGGCTGAGGAGGAGGAGGAGGAGAAGAAGGAGGCTGCGGTCTGAAACCAGATTTTTATCCTGGATTTTTCGAACGAAATGTTGTTGCAGTCATACCAGGCGTGTGCATATTGATTTAATAATTTATTTTCTGTGCAGACACCTTGTTTACATCTTATTTTTTGGCCGTTTTCTGCCCCCTGAGGATCCTCCAGCAGCGGGACGTTGAACGTTTTTTCCTCCAGATATGGAGTGTGAAGATGCGGATTACAGAGGAATCCCCGCCGCTAGTTTAACCGCATTGATTCCATCCTACTTATCACTGCGGCGACATTTTTGGGAGGAATAAAGAAGACTATGAATGAATATTCTCTGTGTAGAGGAATAAATCGGTGATTTTGGAGCACGGTTGGACTCCCGTTTGGAAACGTGAGGGGGCTATCCTGCTAGCCTGCATGTAGCAGCTATTAGCTCCATTAGCCGGCTAACAGCTAAAAGGTGCTGGCTGCAGATTAAAACGCTTTTCAGTTTTTCTGACCAGCTTTTGGCCGCGGCTCTTTGCCTCTACATATTTATTTACAGGATTTGGGAGGATTTACTCATCCAGGAATGAGGTCTCGAACGGAAAGGAGCCGCTTGACCTTGTTTTGGGGTCTGATGCTGGGTCTGTCGTCCTGCCTCCGGCCCGCCACCGCAGAGAGTAAGTAATGCTGCTCCACACTGCTCCACTCGGGAAAACACAGCTGTTATGCTCCAGTGCCGCTTAAATATGGGAAATACAACTTACTATGTGAATAAGGCAATACCTTGTTTAATTTTTCCTCTTTCATGCATCTATAAACAGTTTGAATGCAGAAAATATGGTATAAATTCAATGTAATGCTTACAGAAAATCAAATTTTGTGTATCATGATGTGCACAAGTTATGTGGCTTTTACAGAAATCACTGTACATTTATTTTTAGTGGTGGCAAAAAAACAAGAGTAACTTATACACAGAGAAATATATTTAGTTAAAGAAAACCTGTAAAAGATTTCAATTTATAGTCAGTCACCAGGTGGAAATTGTGTATTGCACAGTTTAAAATTGCACATGTCTCAAGGACTTGTGGAAGAAGCATGTAATGTGTAGCTGTATGAGTAGATCATAATTTATTGCCAGTTTGTTTGACAAGAGTATGTAGGCGATGGAACAGCGTAGCTGATGTGATGTTTTCCCGTTTAAAACAAGCCTCAAGAGTATGAACAAGTTCATGAAAAAATTACTCAGAAAAGTGTTTCACTGAAAGACGTTAGGAACATCAACAACATTAACAAATGGGTAAAATAAATGTAATCACCTTGGTTTTAGTTAACTCTGTAATATATGTTATGGACAGCAAACCAACATAAAATTTAAAACAACCATATATGTGACTCAGTTTAAGTGTGTCAATGAATACATTAGTGTGAGTCAGCCAGTGGAGAAAGTCTGTCAAGCTTTATATATACACCACATTGTCATCAGTGAGTCACAATGTGGTGAATTAGAATCAACAAGGAGTGGAAGGTATCCATGATCCCAACAGAAAACCACTAACAGAGGTGGGCTGTGAGTACTTAAAGGTAAGATTTAGAGCCCAGATTGGCCCGTAGTCCTCAACATCCAACAATGACATTTATTATTATTACTTTCTACAGCATAGAGGGAAAAAACAACAAATCGTTATTGTGATGTTCCAAAAACAACAAGCACACAGAGGCATATTAATTGTTTTTATTGTCGTAGAACACAGGCATTGTTTGTGGATGAAGTGAACCTGTGATACATTAGTGTGTTCCAGCTAGATCATAAAAAAGTCAAATTTGATAAACTTCCCAAGACTTTATTGAGACATTGTGACAACATAGGCTCTTTTGATGGAGTGAACACCACACAACCATAAACAATCCATGTTGGGCTTTTTTTGTGTCTGTATTTGACTAAAATATCATGAATATTGACCTTAACCACAGCGTGCAAACCTTTTTCTCAAGGTATTGCAGTACTTTCCTTCAACTTGAGTTAATAGGAATCAAAAGCAAACTTGGGGAAATCTTTACTAAGGAGTCATTTTCATGAGTACAAGACTGTAGGAGCATTAGTATGGTGATCAGTCACAAGAACGCCCTGCCAACAGGCAAATGAGTGTGACCACAAAGGGCAGATTTTATAGATTGTAATCATATAATTATCTATTAAAGTAAACAACTCAAGAACTTTTAGAAGCATCCGTCAGCATCGCACAGATGGTTTAGTGTAAGGGATGAGACTTAATAGTGCTTCGCTACTGTATGGCAGCACATTGAAGCCCACAGCCTCTGTTGGCTTGTAAACCTTCAAATTTAATGAATTTAAGCATCTTTATTTATTCAGAATTTCTTTTTATGTGCTGCCACATTAAATTTTTCCATGTCTCCAGCTACACTGTAAACTAGGCTTCCTGATTCATCCCATTCATTATGACATGCTTGGGAGGGGTGGATTGGGGGCTTGAACCAGGGTCTGGGTTTTAAAATAGACCAAGCCAAAGTACATTCGCAAGCAAAACAGACTAAGTTCTGTTGATTGCAAAGAGTGAGGAGCTTGTGAACTGTGTGTCATGGGGTTTACTGTTAGCCCCAGTGGTCACAGGACAAACCTGGGAGCCGAGAGGTTCTCCCATCGAAATCCTACATTTATTCTCACTGCACTGTGGAGCTGTGTAAAGCTGCCTTGTGTGGCTGAACTCTAGGCATTCCTGCTGGTTTACTGTATCAGTAACTTGGGACTGAAGGGTAGCTGGTAGGGTTTAGGTTAACCGGGTTTGGCTCTCTTTCCGCACACACTGCCTCTCAGGTGAACCAGACAAGTTTAATCTGTCAGGAACGATCTTTTGCAAAAGCTCCCTGGCATATTTCTTCTCACCTTGCCTCTCATGTGGAAAAGTATTTATGAATACGTTCCCCCCTCGGGCAATCTGTCACTAACAGGATGGAAATGAGGAGTAAACAGACTTGCTGCAGTCTAGTGGCAGTGTATGAAGCACCAGCTCAGAGGGCATATTGCTTCCTATTTCTCGTGTTATGGGGCTTCTAGTGGATTTCCTCTGATTGTCTGCGGATAGTCTGGGTGCTGCAGCCAGCTGGGAAAAGGTTATCAAGAGTAAATATGTGATCTGGAGGCTCATCAAAGCTGCACAGATAGGCTTGTGTACTCAGCTGTTTAAAATGTGTCAGTGCTGGTTGAAGAGAGGGAGGGGGAGTTATTAGGCCTCCACACCTGCTATTTGTAGTTTCACTCACACACAAAATGTATGAAATGATGATGAAATTCAGCCCAAAGTTGTTGCGTAGCGTGTTCAGGAAGAGCGTGGTCAGGAGCAGTTCCCATGAAGGAAGGCCATGCTGGCGCAGTGAGGCCACAGAGGCTGAAGCGTCAAGGCTGTGGTGATGTAACGTCACCAGGCAGCGTGTCTTTTTTTACAGGCCCGGGTGTTGGGATTGTATTAACAGGTATGCAGCTTGCTGAGGGCTGCTGACAGTGTGCACTGACAAGTAGATTACAGAGAAAGACATAACCGCCATACCAGCACACTGCCTGCTTTAAATCACACTCAAGGCATTTTATAATGGCTCACCAAAGGCCCTCACATCCTCTCCAGAGAATGTGTTCAGAGCAGCTTGAAGGGAAAGCTCGCAGTTCTTAACCCTCTATTTTAAGTGAAATTATCCCAAATTATACAGATATTTGCTGGGGATTGATACAGCCACAGATGTAGTGGGCTCTAAAACATTTGTTTAAGTGAGTTTGAGGTCGGCTGTGGGAAATATTCTTCTCTGTATGTAGTACATTTAAAGAACGCATATATTTAATAAGAAAATCTTCAAATTGTTTATTTTCCTGCACTAATGGACCCAACTTTTAATTGAGTTGAAGGGGGTGGGGGGTAAATAACTATGTGCCTTTTTAAAGTTGATCCCATGGGGTGTATTAATAGTTCAAAATAAATAGCTAAAAGGGTACAGTATAGGATATTAATGCCTTTAAAAACATTATTTTTAGAGCTATTCTTATGCTTATATTTTATAGATGGAAAATGTATTGGACTGTGAAGTGCATAACCAAAGCTGCAGAAGCCATGAAGGTGCAAAAGTGAAAAAATGACAGTTCTGTGGTAACTTCAAATCCTGATCACAAATCTTCTTAAGTGACTGAAAAGCAAAATATATGCAACAAATGTTGTATAATCATGATTTTAGAAATGTAAAATCTGATGCAAAAATTGGCAACCTTACTTGAATGCACCATGAGTTCTATATTATGTAACTTAAGCTTTGCACATTTAATTTAGCCTTTTACTTCCAACATCCATGTGTTTTTTTTCCAAGGTGTTTACATTTACAATTAACAGTGTTTAACTATCCTTTGTCCCCCACATGATATTACACATATTGTAATATAACTATGTTGTAACTAGCATATTCTCATATGGTTGCTAAAGACTTCAGATTCTGAATGTTGGTGAAGACTAAGTGTTTCCTTGTTTAGACCTGTCAGACTTGTGGCATCAACAGTTTTGTTGACATCTTTCAATATTAACATGCTGAGTGACATTTATTTATGCCTTCCTCCATCTTGATTGTAATCTAAAACATGGAAAGAGTGACAGTGCTTCCTGCACTCAAGGATTGCTGTGCCATCAGGAAATTTTGTTACCCATCTTAAACAGGAGACACTGGTTTGACCTGCAGCACTTTTTGTGTGTAAAATGGGTCAAAGAAAACCACTGAAGTGTCTCAGTGAACTTTGCCACAGCTTAGCTCAACTCTTTTAACAACTTTTATGTCAGAGGTAGGTTTATCAGCATAGAAGATGTAATTGATATCTTTATTGACAATATGTAAAGGAAAATAAATAGCGAGCAGGGTTGAGACAGGGTGAGTGAGACCCCCACATGGAGGGGCCTTGTTTGACCCGCAAGGATTCCTGTTCTATAAAAAAACAGAACATAAAACAGCTCTGCTGTTGAATATTGACCAATCAGGACCAAGTATTCAACGAGCTGTGTTATAAATGGGACTCTAAAGTTGTAATGGGATCGAATGCTGTGGTCAGTGTAAGAAGTGAGACATGCTGCAGGCACAATCCACACAGAAACTGTGTGTACATATATAGTGATTACATTGTTGCAACTAGTAAAGCATAAATCCTAATTCTTAAGTTTGTCAAAGGTGATGATTTATACGTTTTAATCTGTTTGCAATGTTTTATTATGTTGTCCTGTCAAACTGGCCTCATGAAAACTTTCCCATGACTGCAAAAGAATTGTTGGTATTCCTCTGGTTAAAAGTTAAACTTTGTTGCACCTTGATTGAAGCGTGGTTTATGAAGAAGGCCCACAGATGTTTTGTGCAACAACAGATTTTTTCAATCAGGTCAACAGTCTGCAACTCATCTCATTATTTTCTGCATGGAGACATTTACTAGGAGTACATATTATTTACGGTTAAGAGGAAAATGTGAAAAGGACTCACCAAGGCTTTCAGTGTATTTTCTCTAAAGTACAAAACACTGTATAGTATAAAATATTGCATAGAGCAGTAAAGTGGACATCTTGTTTGTTAATGTGAAAAGCCAGCGGTACAGAGATAAAGTTTTAGGCTTTGATTTTAGCCATTTGATTTATAATGTTGTCTGCACCAGCACTTGTGTTTAAATATAAAAATGTTATAATTAAGACATGATTAATTATTTCCTGATGTTTGCAGTGTCTTTCCCAACCCCTGCCCCCCCCTGCGTCACATTCCTACAGTTAAACTTTATAGACCAGCATTAAAGAGGTAGAGTGTGTGACAACCTGTTAGCTTGTTGGTGTGAGTTTTCCATGACTCACTGCCCTCCAGCTTTTGAAGTTTAAATCCTCCTCGCAGTGATGTGCGATAATGGCCTCCATGTTTCTGTGGGTGCTGCTGGGGCTTCAGGCTAAGTATTGTTTAGAGAATAGCACACAGGTGGGAGGAAAAGTTGGAAAGGCAAACACTCCACTTATCATTACCGATCATCACCATCAGGCCTTTACCAAAAGTTTTCCTGATGTGGGTTCAGAGTCTTCCCAGAACTCTGAGCAGAGCCGTTTCTGTACACTCCTCTTTGTAGTTGTTTGGTTTGTGTTCACTGTAGCCCATTTGTTTGTCTAAATAGATCCAGAGTTCACTGGCTGTCTTAGTAACAAGAACAAAGACGCTCTCAAGAGGTTAAAAACAAAACAAATGTAAACAAATCTGTTTTAAATTAAACATAAAACAGCATAAATACATGTTTTTACAATTTGTTCGCATCAAAGGCCAGACATCTATCCTTTGTTGTCTGTTGTTTGATCAAAGGCCCAGACATTTTCACTCCTGCCAAAGATAATCCTTCAATTCACTTGATTATAGAGTAGGCAAAAACTGCCACAGGTTTACACTTCTTCTATAGGGGGCGCTATACTTAACTATACTATTTTTATCCATGCCAGCAGCACGGCTGTTGGAACGGCAGTGTTGACCTGTTTGCTGATTCACTGTGTTGTCTGCATGAAAATATCTAAACAGAAGTTAAATAAGTTTGCATGGTCTACATTCATGGACATCAGGGAGCGCTAACAAACTTTGCTGATCCCCAGACTCGTCATCTAGAACCACTGACAGGTTAGAGTTGAAATGGTCAGTGAAATATCACCTTATATTCGTTATTGATGAACTGTGTATCTAAATGACTTAATTATCATCCAGTGCTGAAATGATATTGTAAAAAATAGGGATGCCATTTATGCCGGGTTCATACAGCATTCCAGACATGCTGACCTGAAAAGTTGACCAATGAGACTTTATAGATGCCTGAGGATGTTAGTTGGTATTAAGGTTTTAAAGACAGCTCCGTGCCTTCTGTGTTTTCATTGCCATGCTGAGGGAATACTCCATGGTAACGTTACAAGCGTTCATTAGCTGATAGATAATTGCAGACAACACATCAATATGTGTTGAACTTGTGTTGGGATCTGTGTTTTAATGTGTTTCAGTTAAAAATACGCCTGTCAGCTATTACCCCAGCATTGAGGTTCACTTCTCAGTTATTTCCCAATCAAAATTGACGATGCAGCAAAACAGTATAATCAGGATATTGGCATCGATTCCCATTGATAATGATTGGAGTATACACAGTTGGCGGCAGCAGATCTGCTCTCTCTCTTTTTGCAGACTGCACTCAGGCTGGCGACAGTCAGTTACTATGGTAACAGCAGTGCGCTGTCTGTCACTCTGACACTGTCTTTCCACTCTTCATTTTCCCACCGTGTTACAGTATGATTAAAATGAATAACATTTTGGAAGAGGCTCAAGTTGATTCTAGCTTCATGCTAATTCTGGCAGTGTGAAACATAAGTAAAAACAGTAATAAATGTTAATAAATTTCCCTATGCTAAAAGTGTCCAAGTACAGTGGTTGTAATAAATGAAAATTGATTAACTTATTGATCTGGTTAGGTGAGTGATTCACCAATAAGAAGGTGATATCCAAAAAAACCCACAAAGTCGATTGAAAAGGATGAATGATGATGCAGAAAAGTCACAAATTGAAGTACAAAAATGTTCTTAAGTGAAGAGAACAAAGAGCTACAGCAGATTATCAACATCTCTGTGTTAGGTGCCTGAAATTCCTCAAACATAATAAAACCAAACATTTACTGACCTTTTATAAAACAGAATGTTCTAAGGATAACACCTAAACACATTGTGTAGGTCCTACTTTTGTAAATTTAGAATTTGATGTCCTGCACCCTGCCCCGTATGTCACATATTGTCTTGCCTTTATCTCTGTGCTGCAAACCTTCCAGACTTTTAGTTTTGAGAAATATCTTTGCAAATGTTGTGAATTGTACCATATGTTGATCTTTCCACACTTTATTTAGTTCTTGCAATAGGTCAGAATTTGGTCTTATCAAAAACCTGTTTGTATGGCATAAAGTTTGTACAGCTATTCACTCTCCCACCTGCCTCAGCATTCTTCAGCATTAGCGCTGCTTGGCAAATGTTAGCATTCTAAAATGCAAATATTAAACCAGCCAAACACCAGCATCTTCATTGTGAGAATATGATCATATTGACTTTGTGTTTGAAATTCTTTAATGATTCATTCTTTAGTTATACAAAATGTTTTATGGCATTTAGTCTTTTGATGTGATGACAGTGTGTACATGTTTGTGGACAATGTCACATATGAAAGACTATTTATCTGCCTTTGATGCCATTGTTTGATAAAACTCGATCAAAGTCGACAAAACGGCAACCTGGGGTGATATAAAGTTGAAACAAAAGCAGCAAAAGCCTGAAGGCATTGCAATGTAAACTTTATTGCACTGTTAACCTGAGCTTGAATAGGACCTGAGTCAAGTATTTACTCTGTCACACCAGGTTAAGTTGGCATTGAAAATGAAAACTGCCGGGCAAACATGTTCTGTCAACAACGGCACAGCTCAAGTGTACTGTCAATATTTAAGATATGTATTGGATAAATATCTTCTCATAAATAACACTATTTCAGGAGTGGGAGCATTGTTTTGAATACTGTTACATTCATCAGCAATTATTTGTCAGGTATGTGTGAATAAAAGATGAAGTATGTAGATCATTTGTAAAAATATTTTTCAAGGTATGGTTTTGCAACTCAGTTCTCAGAAAAGAGTCATGGCTGTTAATGTACTGAAATAACAGTATACCATCAAGAAATAGAAAAGAAATGAACAAATAATGAAAGGAAATGTAATATGCTATTAGGTTAACAGACTTCTCTTTTGTTTCTTCTTGCAGTATGTGGTCCCAGCATCGATATTGGAAATGACATCAGTGAATTCAGGCGTCTTGAGAACTGCACTGTTGTGGAGGGTTACCTGCAGATCCTCCTCATAGGTGATAAAAACAACAACATCAACCAGGATGTCTTCCGCTCCCTGAGCTTTCCCAAACTCACCATGATCACTGACTACCTGCTGCTATTCAGAGTGTCAGGCCTGGACAGTCTGAGCGCACTCTTCCCCAACCTCACCGTCATACGTGGTCAGAAACTCTTCTACAACTATGCTCTAGTGATATTCGAGATGACCAGCCTGAAGGACATCGGCCTGTACAGCCTGAGGAACATCACCCGCGGCGCCATCCGCATTGAGAAGAACCCAGAGCTGTGCTACCTGGACTCCATAGACTGGTCCCTCATCATGGACGCAGAGTTCAATAATTACATCGCTGGGAATAAGCAGTCCAAGGAGTGCAGTGATGTTTGTCCAGGCATCATGGAGAACAACCCTCAGTGCAGGAAAACAATGTTTAACAACAACTACAACTTCCGCTGCTGGAACTCCAATCATTGCCAGAAAGGTAAGCCTATCTCTGTCTGTGACAGCTCATCAGGGATTTGGAAGGCAAATGAACCATGCACACAGCCAAGCCTTTAGCTAGTCCTGTGTATATAAGTTTTGAGAAGGCAATGAGCTCTGTGTATGGTGTTTTTTCTTTTAAATTCTGTGAGGTAGAAGTGAAGGAAAATGATACACATGAGGCACCAGATCTATGTTGTGAAGTCTCTCAGTGAACCTGAGTCCAAGATACTTTTTATTTCAGAATTGCTTGCCAAGGGAAAATGTATCAAGTACTATTAATGCTGGGGAGCATAAAGCCAACAAAAAAAATACAAAACAAAACCAATGCTCAGCTTCAAATAGCCATCTACTTAAAGAGGAGTTGTTTTGCTTTTCCATTTTTGTAACATGGATATGAACTAACAATGCTGGATGTTTACTTCTAACAGAACTACTTAATACTGGATGTGCAGATTTCCAACCCTCTACGTCTTCATATGTTGTAGAAATCCCAAAACCTGTCTGTAAACTGATCAAAACAGTCCCAGACTGTTGGTATATCCAATCAGAAGGAAGAGGGTTTGTGGAGCAGGGATCTTTAAAGGGACAGTAGTTAAACCCCTGTAAAGCATGTTAAACTACTTCGAGGGCAGAAGGACAGCAAAGCGCACAATTTTCCCTCTTTAAAAGCTGTTAAGCATATAAAGTGTGCATGCTATTCACTGTCAGAACAATTGTTTCAACCTGAAAGGGCCACTCAAACTTCAACTTAAATCATCATCACTTTTTCCCATCTTGCTATTCTATCTAAATCTAATCTACTGCAATACTCAGACTAGAGGATGGTAAGCTGCAGTAATGCAGTCGACTGCATTCCTTGCAGAAAAGGTCATACATTCAGGTGTCTTGTTGCAGTTATTAGATGCCATGAAAGTTCAAGTCAAATGCTCTCATGTGCCTAAAGAAGCAGAATTAAAGGCATAAATGCCTCAGTTTAATTAAACAACTCCAAGCTCAGTGAGTGTGATGTCGCCCTTTAATTTTGTGTTTACGACTGCAGTGTTGTTTTGCTGGTGCATTTCAGACGATGTGTTTTGGCTGACTGAGTGTGTGTCTGGCTGAATTGTTTCCCTGGTGACTGGCGCCTTGCTGCAGACTCAGCATGTTGATGTTTTCAGTCTTGTGACCATCGCAGCCTGTAGCCTGTGCTGCATGCATGCACATACATGCACATAGATCTGCACACGCTCACTGCCACAGTCATAAAACGGGCTCAAAACAAAGACAGAGATGCAGGCGCACACAAATGTAAACAGACCTATACGGAGATGCAAATATGTCTGACACCTGGCCTGCTTTGTGGGTTGCTGGAGTGGCAGAGTGTAGGCATGCGGTAGAAGAAGGCAGGAGGTGGAATATTCGAGAGGAGGACATGTTGGATGGATGGAGGAAGTGTCAGGTGGAGCAGTGTGTCTTTGCCCTGTTTATTATTTCAAGACATCAGCATTGGGGATTCTAAAAAAATGTCTACTTTTTGCCTGGTGGTACCAAAGAGCATTACTCAAAAGCACGAAACAGGAAGAATAATTAATGTGGTATGACACAATACTGGTTCATAAATGTTGGATGTGTATGAAAACATTGCATTCTGACAGAGTGATTCCTCTGTATGCTTCGTATACAGTTATAATTTCACATGCTGGAAAGCCACCTGCCTCACCTCATCAATGACTAAATACTAACCTGCAGCTGTGTTGCTTTGGCTGGAGTGCACACATTTTGGTGATATCAGACCTGAGCTTTGGTGGTTTATAACGGCATTATCTGGTGTTATTATTTCAGAAAAAAAACTAAAACTGAAATTACTATCACAGTTACATTGAAAATGACTCAAGTTTATTGTGAGGGTAGTAGAGGCTGACAAAGATATTACTAAAAGAAGTTTATATTTGAACATGTCAGTATTTTAGTTTTAAATGCTGCTGTGTTGAAACTGTGTTGTAAGAACAGGTCTTACAAGAAAATATGTTTGAGGTGTTTCAGAAATGTAATCCTTGAGTTATTTGTTTAGTAGAATATCCTCTAATGTCATAATTTAAAGTCTGTACTGCATGCGTCTCTGCAGATACTGGGCTGCAATACAGAGCTTAATAATATGTAGTCAAGACTCCCTAATATTAGCACTATTACACTTAAGGAAAAGATTTGCTTTAGACGCAGTTAGGATATTAACCTCAGATTCTTGAATAAATATACAGATCAGGTAAGGTCTGAAAAATATCACTTGTTTTGGATGCTTTATGCAACACTGAGCTTTTTTGTAATTTAGCCCAAACATGTCTCAATTCTATCCACTATTATTATAAAAAATCTGCTGCCAGGACGTCAAATGTAACAGTGCTGTGCAGAAACAATCCAGGTCCTCCTGATAAAAGTTACAATGTCTGTTTTGCTCAGTTGAGTCTAGACTCAAACATGTTGTTTTTCAGACGGCGGGGCTGTGAAGGACAGGAAATAGATTGTGATATTGTTTTTAAATAGCCAACAACTAATTCTGAATGCCTTTGCATGTATTACTGTTACCAGCGCTGGTGCGACAGCTGCTGCTACTACTGTTTCTCTCACTAGTGCCTCAACTGCTAAACCATCTGCTGCTATGACTGTTACTAATGTTATGACTATTACCACTACCTCTGAAACTACATCAGTCACTAATACCACTGGTCTGCCACATTCATCAGTTTTGTAGCTGTGTGTAGTTGTATATTTCACACAATGTTCCTGTAGAAAAAACTTAATTCAGCAGAGTTAAAGTGGTGTCTGTGAAAAAAGAAAAAGATTCCTGTAAGGATTAGAAATGGGAAAGCATACTGAGGCCTCTCAGGCAGAAGAATGTAGCACTCTCAACAAACTAGACACTTTTAGGAATTACTAATATGTTTCTGCCCGTTTGCTTTGTCCCATCCAAGATATTGACATGTTTTGTTAAATCAGTTTCAGCATACTAAATATAGCAGAAGTGGAGAATGACCCTGTGAAGATGCACAAGCAATCAGCCTGGCTCCAGTGGGAGTTTGTCAGCCTGGGCAAATGGGCCATCACTTGCCACTTCTGCTGCCTTAAAACAGCAGTGATCTGAAACAACACAAGCACTCCTGCTCTCGCTGCAGAGACTGCATTGTTGTGCTATTTATTAGGCGGTTTATTGGAGAAGTCTGGTGGCAGTAAAGCTAGGCTTCATTAAATTGAGGAAGGCTGAGAGTTTGAGTAGTTGAGCTGGCTGACTGAACTGTGTTCATTTCCTCAAGTTGTTGTTCTGTGGCTCCAGTACCTGCAGATCAGAGGAGTGTAAAGGCAAAGAAGGAACATAGTATGGTTTCTAGTTCTGCTTTGGGATCAAGGTTTGGATCCATTAAAGGTTCAATAGAGAAACCAAACACATATGTTGTTTTTTTTTGTTTTTATTTCAAGACTCCCCATTTTCATTTTTTCTAATTTCTCTAAGTTGATAAACTAAAATACTTGACAATTTGATTGGGAAAACCCCCCCACAAATAAATGAGACCTGAATGGGCTGTTTACCAAACTGGAGCTTGTGGTGTTTATGGCATATGCACAGCAGACTGACTGGAAAACAGCTGTTGTAACAGACTTCAAGCCTCATATATGTCATGTAATTTTAATTATCAGAAATGTTTATATCCACAGCCATTAGTTTCATTAAATCTTTGAAGGACTTTCCTTTCTGTATTATTCAGCTAATGGATGGATCTAAGTGATGTTGTACAAATTACATGTTTGAAATTTTTTTTTCCAACAACTTTAGGTAGCTTGTGCTCTTCATTTATGAAAAAAAATGTAGTTATTGCTTAACATTGATCTGTCATGGTGTCAGATTTTCACCTAATCATTGTCTTGGCCAAAAAAGATGTTTTGGTAGAGGATTTAAATGGGCTATTTTAGGCAACCAAGCTTCCAGAGTGGTGCAACCACACACCAAAACAATATCCTGCACCTAGAGCCTCAGGTTGAAAACACTGTCTTGCTTAAAATAGGAAAGCAAAACTCTCCTGGGTCCTCCTGGTACATCTTATTGTACAGATAGTCCAGTCTATTGCAGCCTCACTGAGGATCATGTTTGTTCAACCAGGGCAGAAAACAGAAAACCATAGAGCACCATATTAAGATGTTTTTTGTTTGTGTCTCTTCTGATCACGCCCTGTATCAGGCTTCAGTAATCTGACCCAAGATCTTTTGTTTGAATGTGTGCCTTGCTCACAGGCCTTCTGCTGTGCTGGCACGGGAGCCAGCTTTGTATCCACAGGCGTTTTATTACCAGACCCAGTCTGTCATTCATCAGATCAATAAATGACGGAAGAGAAAAGTGCTGGCCTTGTTTTCACTGAGTCTATATGAAGGACATGCTTTCAGCCTGAACTCATTCATAAAACTGCTACAGAGCAAAGAGAGTTCAAACCCTGTCTGCTTCTCTGGGAAAGTCGAATGTTTTTTAGCTGTGACTCCGGTGGGGGCTTCATTCTCCCATGTTTACTTCCCTCGTTTGTTTTTATGAATCTGGTTTGGGTGTTTTGTCTCGTTCATAACTCATGGGCTCCTTCTAAAGAGGAACCATGTCCGTGCATGCTGGGAGCAAACACACTGTCTCACCCTTGCTCCAACACACCAACCGGCACACACGCTCACACATTGAGCAGCATGGGGGATGTTTTTCCGGTGCTTTGTATGGTCTGAGGAGATGAAAGCACATCATTAAAGTACAAAGTAGGTCTTCTGGGATTTACTGGAAGGGTTTTTTTTTGTCTTTTGTTAACCCTTGACTGAAGGGATTACACATTAAACTACAAGTATTGTCCTCAGGGTTGTTGCTCAGTTTTCCACTAGATTAATTTACAATACTTGACATGTCTGTGTTTGCTAATTTAGTTGACATATTATCCTGGTGAGACAGTAGAGCTCCATAAATTAGTGTTTCGTTCCAGAACAACAAAAGTAATTTGTTTGCTACCTTGGTAATTTGAAAACATCTGCTGAAAGGGATTATGAGGAAAAAGAAGTAAACATGAACTTCATGTCCCATACAGTTTGAAGTTTCTCGTAATAACAACAAAAAAGGGAAATAAGCATAAAATATATTCCTTAAATGTTTTGGCTTCAAGTAAAAGGTTCAGATGGAGCAGAAAGATATTTTCTGCCCTCCTAAATTCAACCACATGCTTTTTTTACTTTTGGTATAGAATTTTTTTTGCTGGATTTTACAAAAGTAATGACTATGTGATTAACCTACTGTACATAAATTAGATCCATATGCTTTTTGTTTTTACTTGGTTAAAGAAAAGGATATGATAAGTGAGTTGTTGAAGCAGGTGTGAGCCCTGTCAGGATGAGCAAGTCTTGCATTTCCTCTGTTGGAAATTTTGTTTTGTCCTAACAACGTGAATTAGGTTCATAGTAATAGTTGACTGACTCTGAAGCCTTCTTAAAACCAAACTAATACCTAATACCTCCAAACTAGTTGACTGTAAGTTCAATTTTTTATTTTAAAATGATGAGAATATTATTTGCACTGGAACATCCTTGATCAAGACCCCATGGACCAGCGCTTTGTTTAATTGTGTGTTTCTGCTTTGTCACTGTCACTCCGCTGTGACATTTACTTTACCATTTATCAGTCACCACCATACTGTGTGCTTTCAGTGTTTACTTTGTGCAACATCTTCAGTTGAGTAGACTTGTTCATTGTAGCCTAACATTTTGTATCTGCAACCTCTCCTCACTTTTCTGTGACCTTTCTTTTGTTTTTGTACCCGTGGTGAAAACACTGGCGTCACACATCTAGCAGGTGTCTTTCAGCAGATTCATATGATTACTCTTAGCGTGCCAGAGTCTCTGACTCTAGCTGCAACACTGCATTCTCCATAGTAAGAGTGTGCTATTAAGAAATTACAGACTGTTCTTTCAACTATTTAACCACCAGAATTAAGTGGCTGACGTAGTTGTATAATAATTACTCATTAGGCATTCATTAAAACTTGAGTCATCGCTACAGTACATCAGTCTTTAGTGTTAGTGTCTACTGACAAAATTAAAGAATCAGCCCGGTCTTTAGTGTCTGAGCCTATATAGACACATTACACATAGTTTACCTAAAGCAGAAGCCAAAATGAATCCCGTTATTGCAGCTGCATCATCTGCTGCCAAATCAAGTCTGTATTTCTTTGTAATAAGCTACATTGAAAAACTTACTAATTGTTACCCCTGTAACACATGACACCAAACATCTCTTTTGTTCACATAAATCACACTTTATTTCATTTACTCAACCCCTCACACAGATTTTTTTCTAAGGAGATGAGTCAAGAGGACATTCTTGCAGTAATTTCTTGTGTTTGATATTTTTTTGTGACAAGGCGTTTGTGTAGAGCTTAGTTTTGCTGTCGTGTAAAATGCTGAATTCTTCTTCAAATTGGGATGTGTTAGCTAACATGCAGGCAACACACTGTCAGCTGTCCAGCAGAAAAACACATTTTTGTGTGTGTGGTGAAAGAGAGAGAGAGCAGGGAGGGAGAGAGTGAGTAAGTTGTGGAGTCGGCCCCTGCCCCCTCCCTCTCCTGTTTTCTGGATGGTTTTGGATGTGGTAGATCCAGTGTTTATTTACTCAGTACTTCTTTAGTGCTAACTCTGAAGCCATTTTTAAACATGTATTTTTTTTCTCAATATGAACTCTGCTTTTTTTCCCCTTTCAACTTTACTGATGTTTTGGGGTTTTGTGCTGTACTTGACCTTAAAAGTTCCTGTCTCTTCCTTTTGTGATTGGTTAGATTGTTGGAATGGTCTTAGGTTGGTTATGCATTTGTTTGGAGGACCAAATATGTGCATTGATGAAAAGTTAAAAGCCAGTTAGCCTATACTCCCACCCTTTTCTGTTATCTGCTGTGGCAGTGATGCAGCTGTTGTGGGTGTCAGGTGGGAGCTTTAGGCGTAGCATCCTCCAACCACAATGTCAGAGCAAAGAGGTGGAGAGCGCTCATGCATAACCTCAGATTCAAATGACTACATTATCTTCAGGATGTGAAACTTCTGTTCATTAACTCACAACATGCACCTGCAAGGTCCTGTAAGTCTGTTGCATTGTGGGTCGCAGGTAGCTGTCCTGGATTTGCTTATGAGAAGTTAGCAAGCTGAAGTGGGACGACTCAGTCAGTGGGTTGTCATTGAATCAGAAGGTTGAGAGTTTGATTCTAGGTCCACATGCTGAAGAGTTCTTGGCCAAGGCACTAAACTGGACATTGCCCACATTGGTGAGCCAGTAGTAATACAACAAGGACATAACAGGCAGTGAAATATTTAATTTTTGGTGACTTGCCCTTGTAATGTTCAAGGATTCAAACACATTTTGCAAGAGAGTTTGTGTCTGCGGCTTTATGGGGTCAGACTTAATCAATCAGACTTTACCAATAAAACACTTTCATATCACACAGTGAAGCACAAAGTGCCATGCATGCACAAAAATAATAGAATCAAACAGAAATAATGTTAACTATCAATTCATAAGACCACATCCCTTCTCAGTCCCATGATGTCACAATTCAGATACACTTCAAGAAAACTGTCAAATACAGTACTCTGAAAAAAACAGAGCTGAGCTGAGGAAAGCTCATAAAAATACATTGAGGGTAAAATAAAAAGTTAAACATTGAAAATAAACAGCTAAGAAAAACAAAATGGAAGTAGTAAAGTTGATGAAACACTAAAAGTTAATAAAAATAGTCTAGCATGTGATAAAGGTTAGATAAACATATCATAAACTATGGAAACGTGTGTGTGTGTGTGTGTACAGTACAAAAAAAAATTAAAGACAGCATGTGGGTCTCTGTAGAACTAGAACTTGATAAATGAGTCAATAAATGGATAAAGTTTGCATAATATAAGGTAATAAAACTCAGTTGAAAGTCAAAATAAAAATGTAGAACTGAGGTTTTGCTTTTAACAATGTTTAAACTTAGTTTTTCAGAAAATAAACACGGACAACTTGTGACTGACTTCCCAGTGTAACAATTTTGAATATTGCAGAAATACTTGAAAATCAGGTTTCCTGGTGTTCCTCAAACTTAAACTGAAAACCTTAAAAGCTATCACTGCAAACCATATGTTGAAAAGATGTGTCTGAAAAATTGCCATAACTTAAATCATCTATTCACAAAGATTTCTGATATGAAGCAGAAGCTTTAGATTCAACTACAAGGAGTCAAACAGTGCTGGTCTTTCTCCAGTAGAACATTATTTGGAAACAACAGAGGATAGAAAGTTACACAGAGACAACTTTTCGAAAGAGTGTATGTTGGTGTAATGTGCAGAGAAAAATCACTCAAATCAGAAGATTCTTTGTTTCATCAAAGTGTGTCTTTGTTTGCAAGAGAAAAGTGATTTCACAAAAGAAACGTCTGGTCTCCATCTGACACGTTACATAATAACAGATGTTCAGATACTATTTCCTGCTTTCTGATATTTATTCTGATAACTTAATCAGGGAATCAATAGCAGGTACAGATCTGAGAACACTGTTGGACTTCAAATAGAGCAGTGGTACAGTTCATTTTTTGCATATCACAGGATTTCCTTCAGTTTTATGTTGCCTGGCTCAGAGAATTAATGACAGAGGACATTTCTCTACTTACTCACGACAAGAACAATAAATAAATAAACTGATCATAGAGTAGTAAATCAAAGTCCTATCCAAGCTTCAGTGGAGCAGTCATGTGAGTCAGTGCTATAAGCATAAGTGCAGTGTTAACTAATGCTATGACTAGTTACATACCATGGGGTCCTGAGTAATATTACCCAACTTCTTACAAACCAGTTTGATCAATCAACAAACAATCTCACCTTTTTACATTTCTCATCGCCCAATAGGTCATAATACTGTTCAATGGTAACCAGCATCAGCAGATATTGCTCATGCATTTCTTGGATGGTCAGGTCCTATTTTTAGATAGTTCAAGAGCAGCATAAATAGGCCTCTACATTGGCTATACGATAACTATTCCCCGTTGAGATATTCACCCTGTTAAATCTTGAAATGTAAAGAGGCAGTCCAAACTTGAGACAAAAACCATACTTGATGTTATGGTCCTAAAAGCAGCTGAAGTTTAGACAGTTTTTCTCTCAGCAATATAGAGTTGTCACAATTAAGACTCTGTAGTTACTTTGATTTGTCAAACTTATCTTCGCCTCCAAATAAGGATTCAAAGGAATTATTGTACATCAAAACAAAAAACACAGCACACGACAGTCCACAACGACTCATACACCCCTTACCCTGACCCAGAACCCGGAGGCTGTCAGGCTGGGTAATTATAGGGACCGCTTTGTAAACCAAGCACATCCATGACTACTTTTAGTGAACAGTCACACCCATCCCTGGAATTCCTGGAAGAGAACATTACTGGTTTGGCTGTGTTGAAGTGCCTACTGTAATTATGTGGCCTTTAATTGTGCTCTGTTAACACCGTTAGATTGGGATGAGCTGTGACCAGGGACTCAGATGAGTCTCTTGGTTTGTAAGAGTTTTAGGAGTTCACCTTGTGTCTTAAAGGATCATTTCACTCTGCCGTGTTTGCAGTAGAACTAAGATGAAGTGTAGAGGGAAAGAAAACTCTGCCCGATTGGGTGTTCTGTGCCCTGTCAGTCGAGGCAAGATTTTGTTGGTGATTTTTAATTTTCTGATAATTTTGTACCTGGTTGTGATTAGTGTTGATTAAATAAACTTTATATGGATTCTTAAAAAGCAAAAACATCACGTTTAGTGTACATTTGGTCACAAACGCATCTTTGATTCAGCTCAGATTTTGATGCTAGTGCATTAAGGGTGCGCTGAACTAAAAAACATCCAGTTTCATTTCAGAAATCAGGTTACCTTATTTGTCAGCAAGGCTACACTTACTAGGCAGATAAGGCAGACGTACTTCAAATTTGCTCAAACAAAAGGTTTCACCTTTAACAGTAATTTTTGGCTATTTTATCATTAGCCACTTTTGTGCTAAAAAGAATTAGCAATCGAGAGATATCTACTACCACTCACACTTGTGCCATGTCACTGGGCAGTGTGCCTTTAGTGCTCTTCCTGCATGTCAAGAAGCCCTTAGAAAAACATTTTGATGTTTCAAAGTTAGTTTGTTATTTCTGTGATGAATTGAAGTGTATCTGGTGTGACATGGTGGCAAGAAGGCAGGTGCTCGTACACCACCTGGTTTGGCCAGCCAAAGTTTAAGCGAGCTGTCAGTCGCCCTAGATTAGATAGTATCAATTAAGTAGAGAGTTAAACATTTTGGGAGTTCACTTTTGGTTTATGAAGAAAAAAAAACACAAATTTTGTCAAACAGATACAGCATTCAAAAAAATACAGACAGACTTTGAGCTAATGAGCAGTCTTTCATATTTTGTTTTCACAACAATGTAATTGCACTTTCTGTGTTTATATCATGTCATTGCAGGTTTACAAAGTAACTAGAGGCATCTCACCCCATGTGACTCTCAGCTCTTAACAGTTTTTCCCACACATAGATACAAGTATATTTTTTTGATGATGCACATTTTATATATTCCTCTTGCAGTATCTCAATTAATATGAGCTTTCTCATACTGTGCACTTGTTTATCATTCTGTGCTGCGATTTGGATCATTGTAATATGTGAGTTCACAGAGATCAACATGGGATGAGACATGTCGCTGTGTGTATAAAGAGAGGAAAACTGTATGTGTGTGAACTGAAAACAAAAACAGTTGAGCAAATTAAAGCTGTTTGTGAGCACTCCCTAGCTCAGCCTATAAGAGCTGAATTCTTGTGGTTTCTGTTTTTCATCTTGTATCATATCATGTAGCAAAACTGGATTTTATTATTTTTAGTCAGAGAATCAAACGCATAATATTTCTGTTATGTGTAATGTTTGTACATTGCTTCTGATTAGTACCATCAGGGCCTTGAGTTCTGTCTGGTGTGGCTTTTACAACATGCTGAAAGTGTGTTGTTGCTCACTGGAGCAGCAAAGCATCTAGGTTAAAAGTCCTCAAGGTGAAAGGGAATTTTATACTTTGCCTCCTGCATCTTCCATCAAATTCCAGAGATATTTCTGTCATCCCGCGCAAGGAAAACACAAAAACACAAAGACTCAGGAATGCAGACAACTTTTTTTCTGTTACAACTTGTGCATGTGAGCAAATTTTTGCGTGAAACTTGTTGTTTCTTTGTAATCAACATGAAGTCAGTCGGTGTTTGACACAGACCGTTAATTTGCTAAGTGAGATTGGGAAATTAATCTGCTGAACCAAGCTTGGAATTTCAAACATCCAGACAGTCAAAAACAGGAAAAAGAAGTGAGTGGAGGTTTAAATGACACAGACGGTATCGAATTATCAGTGTTTTCAGGGGTCAGAGTAGTCAAAGAGTCAATGCTAACGATAACAATAAAGAAAAGTCCAGCCCAGGGGAAAAATGGTTGAAACTGTGAGGTTACAGAGGTTACAAGATTGGAGTTTCAGGTTTATCGTGCCTGTTGACATTGGCCTGATGCCATGTCCTTTTCTCCAGATTTGAAACTGTTATTTCATCAGAATTACAATATAGCCCTCATTCATGCCTGAACTTCAGTCTTTCTCAAAGATTTCAACAGTTTTGATGTCCAAGCAGCAGACACAACCTTTTGCATCGACGTAGTCCCCGTGTGACTGTGACCACTTGTGATATCCCATCACAAGTTATTGTGGTGCCGCAGGTTTCATCAAACAGCTGATGTTACAGCTCCTTGTAAAGCCCATCCTCTCTGTTATTGTCTGGTCTGTGTAGAGGCTCTGGGGACCCGAGTATTTGATTTGTCTTGTCTTTTTCAGGTCAGTCAGCAGGGGGATGCCAGGAATTCCTTCTGTCAGTAGTTATCCTGAAGTGTCAGCTGATCTGACGGATGTTTGTTCACTACAAGTTCAACTGCTGGCTGTGTTTAGACCAGCCGAAACTGAATATTTGTCTGATGTTGTTACACACTCTTCAGCTACAAGGTAATTAAAGGGTTTGTGATTTGCGTAGCTGCTCTGACAGCAGACAGTTGTGGAACGACTGATAAGCTGCGTTTCTGTTCATTTTTTTTGTGGTTTGTTTATGAGGAGATTTGATGGAATAGAAAGCAGCTGGGGAAGTTGTATGTAAAGAAGTTTTGCCGGTTGCTATCATGTATGTTTTGCCTTCCTGTCTGAACCTTCAGGATGTATTCAAACTTGGAAAGATTAACAGTTAAATAAAATGATGTTTTTTTGTTAGTAGATAGGAAGCTAATGAAGGATTCTTGACCTGGAGAATTATTGTCTGTGGTGGTTTGAAGGAAAAAATGTCTCTGTTTCTACATAGCCAATACAACCTGACTGTTTCTGTTTTTTCTTTGCTGATAAACCTTTAAACCTGACTTCTCCATTTCCATTTCATCTTCTCACAAATACCCTGTAGCAACGTGCCACACATCGGAGCGACCTTTGTGGGTATTTAGATCTCTATTATGAGCCTTTTCTAGTTCTCATAGATTTCCCAGAGCTATGACAGATGCTAGCCCAGACTTGGTCAAAGATTTGAGTGAACAGGTTTGCAGTGTTTTCTGCCTGTCACAAATGTAACGTGATCATCTTGTGAGACAGCAAAGGAACTTTACAGTATAATTCTCTCTGTTTGCCAACCTATGAATGCTCACAGTTAGCTGTGTAGTGGCTGTGACAGAAGGCAGAGCAAGGAGACTCACAACATGCAGGAAAAAGTTCCACTCCAGCTGTAAACAAAACAACAAACGAAACAATTCTGGCACCCTCTGCACGTTTGTGTGAAGGTGTGGAAGTCTTACTTCTTCAGAGTTTATCTGCAGTTAAGAGGTCAAAAACAAAATCCTAATTTGTTATTTGACTGCTTTGTTTCTCATACAGTCTCTCTTGTTTCTTCATGTGTAGTTTAACCACTTACTCCTTGAGCTAATGTCAGACTTTTAGGATTAGTGCTGTGTAGTTCATAAAGCACTTTACATAAGTATCCATGCTGATGTTATGATGAGCTCAGCCTGTTGTTGTTTTATTGATCACTGTTTGCCATAGTGGCTGTTTGTGTTTATTAGTGGTTCTGTGCATGTTTTAAACTGCTTTACTTGGAGCAGTGGTTCCCACAGTTTTCACCCCACAACCCCCAATAAAGCAGTTAACAGAGACCCCTTACTTTGGGTCCTACACTAATTGGTGAATCCAAAATCTAGGGAAAAGGGGCCTAAGAGAATTCAATTAGCTTATAGGTAGAGAATTAGACTTAATATGGTCACATTTCCATTTCCAAAATTAATCTGCCGCAGCTGAGGCTGTCGTTGTCCTGACTTAGCCACCTTGGGCTTCTTGGGTTTTGAAAGTCTTTTTATGACCTCCCTATCAGTGTTTCATGACCCTCCAGGGGCCCTAACCCCAATTTGGAAACCACTGCTTTAGGATGCAGCGTTAGCATTGTAAACAACAGTCTTTTAACACCATGATCAACCTCATTATCAGCTGTGTATTTTTTAATGTTAATCTAATGATAATCTTAATCCTTTCTCCATCTCTATATACATCATGTGCTATATTTTTACATTTCAGTTGTCTGTCCCTTTTCTGATTCTTTAATATACCGACCAGTTGGCTGGTGAGGTAACAGTTATTGACCTTTGTTTTGTCGCCCCCTTAAACTAATGGCATAAGTCATATTTTCAAGATTTTCAGGAAACAAAATAAACTTAACCAAATGGAGTACGCTATTGGATTAGGCCATTAGACGACTGAGGTGAAAACATAACAAATCTGTTCGACTCAAATGGCTGTTTTCCAGAGTTGAGGAGCATCTTGAAGAGCCGACTCAGGAAAAATATCATTTTCCTAAAGGAGTGACTTAGGGCCATAGGTTTAGTCTATGAAGGGAAACAAATTGATGACAAAGCAAGTCAGATTCAGAAACTTTGAATGGGTAGAGAGAAAGACTGATATGTTTTTTTCAGTGCTGATCTGATACTCATCAGCAGGAGTCGATACAGATACAGATACACTAGTAATTGGCCCAGCCTAATAATTGGTCTGTCCCAAGGTGCCTGCATAGTTTTTGTGTGATTTCTTCTTATTAGTAGTGTGACCCACAGAGAGCAGTATGATCAACAGCAACAGTGTTCCCAGACTGCCTCACCTCTGTCAGCGTTTTTCCTCTTAAACAGACAATAATTACCAACAGGAAGCTTCAGACCACCCATCATCTCCTAGGATGTCTCCCCAAACTGGGCGAAGTGGAGGCAGAGCAGGAGGAAACCCAGCTTCTCTAGTGTTATTCTTGTCAGCATGTTTTAACGGCATCCCTCTACCTGTAATGCACAGCTGGGGCTTCAGTGGGATGGTGCTTGTACCCGTTCAAGTGTCTGCTTTGGTGTACAAATTCATTAGACTCGATTGAGCTTGAAAGTGTGGTGAACTACAGAAACATTTTGTACTAAATTGAATTATCAGTTTAATTAATTGAGGACAGATGAAGCTTCCTCTATGAGTCATCGAACCAGCAGCCAGTTTCACTACTTTTTTTTTTTACCAGTCACTGAATGCTTTGCCTCCTGTGTCTTGTGTCCAATAGTTGTCCCAAACAAACTGTGCACAGCTTTTGAACAAATGACCAAAAAAATCTACCAAATTCGGTGTGAAATATTCTGTATTTTATCTAGAGCTATTTTTGCAGAAGACATTTGTCAGTGGTCCCTGGAAGAGCAAAGGGCTTAAGGCGAGCAAGTGCATTTTAATCAATGAGAATTGAGGGAATATCCTTAAGA
This sequence comes from Thalassoma bifasciatum, assembly GCA_008086565.1. Lineage (NCBI taxonomy): Eukaryota > Metazoa > Chordata > Actinopteri > Labriformes > Labridae > Thalassoma > Thalassoma bifasciatum. The sequence continues at coordinate 160,260 of RPOG01000762.1, read as the reverse complement.
GGGCACGGCTAGATTACATAACAGAGAGAAATCCTGTAACCCTGGTACATATTGTTATTGTGTATTAATGCAGCGATAGTGATTGGATATGGATTTTGGCTGCCCAAACACAAACAAAGCTGTTGTTGTTGATGTTGTGCTCACTCTTTGTTGTTGTCTCCGCGTGAGCAGCCACACAGCAGGTTGTTTGTGGCCTTCTTCAGCAGTGGACCAGTTGAGCTCACCGGTTGGTGGTCATGTCTGGTGTCTGCTGGGCGGCTCAATAAGTGAACAGTACAGTACTCGTCAAGCATGTGGGGCTGTGAATGGGCTCAATGAATGGACATCCTTGTTCTACTGACGCGAATCAGCCTATGGACTGCACACACGCACACACACACGCACACTACTGACTGGCTGACCAGTTTTCTGAATGACTGCTTCACTGACTCAACCTACACACCAACAGACTGTCTGGAGGTAAAAGAACATGCTTTGTATGAGAGTAGGAACAAAACAGTATTGTAGTGGTTCGACGATCATCGGCTTCTTGTTCAGTCTGAGGAGACTGTTCTGGTGCTGTTTGTTCCTGAGTTCAGCTGGAGCGCAGGACCTCACCATGAGGACAAGTACAGGGGTTCAAATGGGCAGGACAGCAGATGTAGAGTTTGTAGTACGAGTTTTATGCTGCAGGTTTACTTTACAAGAAGAACTGAATCAAATAAGTTGTTTAAATTAAGACACATAACTTGAACTACAGACTCAACCCTGTTTATTTTTAGATCTATTTGAGTTCAGCCAGAGAGTCAAAGCTTTCAAGTTAATGAAGTGAACGAGGCTGAATGTTAATGAATGAAACAGAGCAGATCAATATTGTTTTGTCTGCTGGTCAGTAGTAACGGAGACAGTTGTGTGTCTGGTCTTTTCCTCTCCCATGGGGTTGAGTGGTTTGTTAGGTTTCCATTATTCTGGTTAAACTCTGAATCAGTGGGGAGAAATCTGTCACACAGGATTCCAATCCTTCTGTCACATCTCTCTTTCTGGATTTGTTTGTTCCTCTCTGTTTTATTTATTTGCCCTAGTCCTGCCGTAGACACATCAATTGTGATCTCTGTTGAGTAATCAACAATTATAAACGTTCTTACTTACAGATGTTGGTTACAATGCAGCATGACATTTCTGAAATGTGAATATAAAAAACAAAGTATGTAACCGGTTGTTTTTTTAATCTTTCAGGTCTAAAAGAACCATAACTAAACCAACGTTATCCTTCAGCATTAGATACCCCTGTTTATGATGTTGAAGATATTACCTACATTTGATCTCAATAATCCCAGTTTCTGGGACAAGTGTTTAAAGTATAAAATCCTAAAGGGAGTTTAAAGGGCCTAATGTCCATGTTGTTTGCAGTCTTTGTCGTGAGGGCAACTCAAGTCTTAATTTTTTTAACTTTTCAATTGTAAAATTAACAATAAATATTGTTAATAGCCACAACAATAGTCATATCAATAGTTATAACAATACCACTACTTTTTAAGCTCATACTCATAATAGCAATAGTAATAATGATAACAATTATCTGTTCCAGATTTTTTGATTGATTTTTAAAGTTCTGCCCCGATGCTAAAATCATCCTTAATGGTTTATCACCCAAAAAGTTTTTAGCACTGTCCACATGAAGACCTTTTTAGACCGTTTTATTTGGGGGAAAAAGATAGGTACGACTCTCTCATTGTTTTAGATGAGAAAAGTTCTCCAAAAGAAGCAGTCACATTGGCCACTCAAACTGTGCTACACTCAAGCACAATTGTTATTCCCCGCTGCTCAGGCTTACAGTTACACGACTCTAATATGAACCAGACTTGCGCACGATTGCCAACACATGCATGGTCGGCCTATATCACCATGAAACGTCTGTTTACAAGACACTTATCTCATCAGAGTCAGCCCAGAGATTATGACTACAGCTATAGGGTTTTTTGCCTTTTTTTTGTTTTGTTTTTTTGCTCAAATAAGTTGTTCTGGTCGAACACAACCCTCTAACACCCCCGCCATTGTTTAAAATGATTGTCGGGAAGAGCAGCTGGGGAAATCATGAGTCATGGATTATGCATCATGTATGCGCTGCATCTGCATGCAAATGCATGAAGGAACCACGCTGCAGCACACCTGTCCAGAGCGTGCTAAAGCAGAGAAGTGTTTCTTGCTTAGTACAGTTGACTTACGGTAAAACCAGCTGTACTTCAAGGTTGAAGTATGCTTAAACACAGCACAATTAGTCAATGTGGCCGTGACTCGGGGTTAGAAATGGGATGGCAAAGATCACAAGTGGGACTCTGTCCAAAAGTCCCAGAATCTAGAATCAACATCAAGGTTTAACCAAAATTTCTGAATTTGAGCTGATAAACTTGTAGTTAGATCTGTTTTTTTTTTCTTACTTAATAAAATATGAGATAATCAGTCTCTTTGGTCCATAAGCCTGTATTTGCCTTTTATTGATGTAAAGTAATGGTGGGGACAGCATACACAGCTAAAGCAAGATCTACCTTATCTTTGTGTCTGTGTGACTCTTCTTGTCTCATGTCACAGTTAATCATATGATCCAAAAAGAAAGAAAAACATCCGTCTTCATCGTTGAACTTTCCAATCATTCATGTCTGTGGAGTCCTGTTTGGTCCTAGCAAGCTGCTGTGAGAGTAAATTAATTCGAGAGCAACAACTCTGAAGCTTTCCCGCCTTTTGGCTGGTGACTGGTGTGAGTTTCCCAGCCTACCTTCCTGCTGGGCTGGTATTTCTCTCCCTGGAAGCCCTGTATCGGCTTTTCGACCCACCACAGCGGTCATTATCCCACAGCTAGAATCTTTCAGGATTACAAAATGGAAAAGGTGAATTAAGTACAGTTACAACTACTAATAACTGCCTACAGTAATTTACTATAAGCCACCCGTTGATTTAAAATAAAACATTAAAGCTGAAGCAGTTAAGCAGGAAATATTGATGTTTCAATTAAAATAGATGGAAATTTTGTACACAGCTCATCAGCACATGCACTGTGACATAGTTGTTAAACGTAGAGACACGCACCGTGTGTAGTGTGTGTGTGATGAGCTGTGTTAAGTTGCGTCGCCTTAAATCAGGCCTGATGTTTAAACTGTATCAGCCTATTTATGGTCATTATCTTGTGAGACACTTTTTGTCGAACACCAGTATAGCTCTGTTTGTGTTAGATTGTGTTGTCTGGCTCCCCCAGCTGGCAGCTCAGCCAAGTGTGTGTGTGTGTGTGAGTGTGTGTGCGTGTGAGTGTGAGTGTGAGTGTGTGTGAAGCATTTAAAAAAGACGTGATATGTTAAATGGTGCTTTTAGTTCCCTCCTCGTCTACCACCCCCTTGTCTCCATCTTTAAACCATTTCCTTCTTCACCTTCCTCCTCCGAGCTCACTTTACCTCCTCTCCCTCCACATCTAGCTTCTCTGTGCTTCACTCTGTCTCATCCTCTACACTCCCTCCTTGTCTTTCTCCTCCTCTACCCCTTGCCCTTCCTCCTCCACCACCTCCTCCCCTCGTGCTGCAGCTCTGCATCAACCTGTCTCTGAAAGTGCAGTAAGGAGGGTAAAGCTGGGATCTATTATGTTGCAGATGTCTGCTGGAATGCTGATGTACACTGTACGTACCCGCCGACCCCTCTGGCCCTGTTCACCTCGTGCGGGTCGGTCAGTCAGTCAGTCAGTCGTATTTGGGAGGGGAGCAGTTAAAGCTGGAGACAAACTTCAGGCACAGATTATCTCCTTCCTCCTTCCTCTTCCTCTGCAGGCTGTACATAACCACACTGCAAAATTACACCTTTCTGACACAGCTCCCATCATCCCATCACAGAGGTCAGAGGGCGACGCGGAGTCGGGGGATGGCGGGGGCTTGGAGCAGAGAAAGAACATTCTGTGCCAGAGAAATGCGGCACTGGTTCCCTCCTGCTGAGCACAAACAGCCTGCTAAATGGTTGGTGGGACCACACAGTCTGGAGGTTCTGATTGGCTTCTGTGTCAGTCAGGAGGCGGGTGGGAAGGTCATCTAATGGGCACTGCCGGATGATCAGTTTGTGTCATATGGGGAAGGACAGCAACTCTCCAGTGTCCTGAATCTGAGGTCTCTGAGTGACGTCTGCACATGACAAATAGAAAAACTCTCCAGGTGATTAAAAGCCTGGCAGTACTCGGAGGATTTGTGAGCATACTCACTGATCAAACAATAACCTAAATTATGACTCTATGAAAATTTGCATGAAATTATTGGAAATTGAAAAATCTGTTTTAATTCTTTTTTTCTTTGCATTGGAAAGAAAGCAGACTTTCTTAAATCTGCAGCTGGTACAATGACACATTAGGAACTCAAATCAAATCTAAAGTGGATCCACACAGTTTCTCAGGTTTGAACAAAGGCAGGTTTCCTGGAACAGTTTACCTTTTCAAGGGATGGATATCAAGAACTGATTCCTGTTAAGAATAGTTTAGAATTTAGATTCAATCCATCAACATCATTAGCCTTTATTCCCAAATTGATTCTTTACATTACTCCTGAATAGGTTCTACCCTAGCTAGCTTAGTTTAGCAGATAAATGACAATTTTCCCCAAAAAAAGAAACTCTGATTCAGGATTTTCTGCTTGAAGTTTTACTGAAGAAGCTGTAAAACTGAACACACAAAGAAATGTATATTACTCTCTCACAAGAGATTCATACTCAAAACATTTAACATGTTATACATCTAATTTACTAAAAAAAAAAAAAAAAATAGCACTAGCTTGATGCTAACATAAACAGAAAATTGCATTGAGCAGTTAGCATGCATCTGTATAACTTTGGTTTTAAAACAGAATTTGAACTTTGAAAAAAAATTAAAAATATTTGTTTTGTGAACAATACTTCAAACTTAAAAATGTCAAAATACTAAAAGGGAAATGTTTTCCAAACAGGAAGTGCAGGCTCATGGCTGACTTCAGCATAACTACGGCAAGCTCAAGGTTCCAAACAACTCAAAGTATCGCTCGGTGGCCTACTTCAGTCAGTAACATACAAAAAAACAATATATTGACATCACCTGATACGTGATTTTAACCTATTTTTGTTTATTTACGTTCAGAGATTTTGAAATTAATTGACCATTTTCATTTATTTTCTTATAAACTCAATACAATGTTATTGATACAGAAAACATGCAAAGCTACTTTTTGTACGTAGAAAAATCACAGGGGAAATTGTGAAGGGAATAGATGAAGAATCAGATCGATAAGCAGAACCAATAAGGGCATTGTTGTCAATAAAGTCTTGTCAATACCCATCCCTAATCTTGTGTAGCACTTCTAGTGTGGTCGTCCCTCATAAATTGCAGGAAGAAAGTATTAAACTAGTTTGCAGTCCAGAAATATACAACAGTGCTGATGGATGGAATTCAACAGCGCTCTTTATGGCAGCCTTTCTCCTCCGAAAGCAAACATCCTGAAGTGTTGAAAGATCAAGCAGATGGTTGGAACCTCTCTTTTGTGTTTCAGGTCCGGAAAAGGCTTCCTTTTCCAATTTGACATCTGGTTTTTGCAGCGCTACAGTCAGCATCTAGCTCTCTCAGCATCAGTTTACACAATTTGAGCACGGCCATAAAACAAGTCCATGGTGAAATATCTGAACTCAAACGCTGATACTGGATAAATCATGGAGATGTAAATAAGAGGAGTAGCAGCCTGAAGAAGGCACCTCCTCCTCTGACCGGGTGTCTTCAGTTTGTTTTTCAGAGACAGCAGAGTGAGCGTGTTGAGACTTGCTCCATTTTTTTATCACTCAGCATCCTTTCCCTAAAATCCACGTTGTGTGGTTTCTGTGTAAACACAGCCTCTGGCTAACCTCCGGATGTGACACAAGCAGAATAATAGATCAATTTTTGTTTTCTTCTGGTTCTTTTGGTTCGGTTTTACCTCTCCTTTTGTTCATGCTCAACACATTCACAGCAACACACTCAAATAATCTCATCCAGTGATGGGTGGTTTCCATAGCAATTAGTGTTTGTTTCTGCGGCAGATCGTCTCATGTCTGCAGAGTGAGTTTGAACCAATCAGTTTCTGCCTCTGTTGTTCTGTTACGCTTAACCAACAAAGTACTGTCAAGACGGCTCCTCGAAAAGTTGATGCTTTACTGTATTGTGCTGATGACTCAAAAAAGAAAAAGATCAAGTAGTAAAAGGGGCAGCTCCAGTGCTTTGTTTCCTAATACCTCCCCAATGTTGTGTAATTTAAATCCCCTCGCTTCGGGGACAAAGGCCCCTTACGAGGTGTGGCTCCTCTCTGCTCTGTACGTGGGTCAGTCCTCTGTTTTTCTTCTCTGGCTCCTCAATCAGTATCTCCCTGTCATCACTTACAATATCCTCTTATTTAGAGGGACACCACAGCAACTAGAGGAGTTATTTGTAGCCAGGTTTGATGGAAAACTTGGAGTGGAGAGTTTTTCTCAGTGGATCAGGGATACAGCACCACTTGGCTGAACTCAGCACATCCAGGGAGAGCTCTGACAGATTCATTTAGCTGCCGAACATTTGGTTCTGTGTTTATTTCAGACTGATATTTATGACACATATGACGCTGTAATTTGATGTTAACTCTGCCGTCTTAGTGTGTGTCTGTTTTTAGTGTTTACAAGCTATGTTTGTGTGTGTGCTTGTGTTGTTATTCAGGACTGTAGACCCGAGCATCATGCCAAAGGCTAATTCAGGCCGTCAACTCAGGAATCCTGCTTATGTATTACTCTTTACCACTAGTTAAAGCACGGGGCTTGTTGTTTAGTTTCAGGATGTAGATTTCAGTCATGAAAAAAGAGGAATTAATGTGAGTTTTTGTGCTACTTTGTTCTGACTTTAAGGTTAACCTTTCTCTCCCTCTCACCCCACCAGAGTGCCCAGAGAAGTGTGTACGTCGAGCGTGTACAGCTGATGGCGAGTGCTGCCACCCTCAGTGCCTGGGCAGCTGCACGGCGCCCGGTAGCGACACGGCGTGCACGGCATGTGTGCATTACTATCATCAAGGACGCTGCGTAGAAGACTGCCCACCTGGCACCTACAAATTTGAAGGCTGGCGCTGCATCAGTGCTGATCTTTGCTCCATGGTCCACCTCCCGGAGTACGACAGCTTCGTCATCCACGGCGACGAATGCTTGTCTGATTGTCCACCTGGGTACACCCGCACTGCACCCAACAGGTGAGCTGATTCACTCTGAGGTTGGCTTTAATGGAGACATTTTATTTCACATCCCAAAATCATTTCTTGGGTTCTAAATTTCATGAAGGCAAAAGCAGGAAAGGGCGGTTAGTTTATGGACAACAATTTCTCCTCAGCTGCCACGTAAACCTGCAGCTGTTTTGTAAACCAACAAAAGTTTCTTGTTAACATTTAGCCGGATCTGTCAAACACTGGCGTAAAATCTTTCAGGGATTGGAATAAAAACAGATGAAAGGTCAGAGGAGAGTTATTGAGGTTCAGAGAACAAATGCACCTCTTCATTAACTCTCTCATGTCTCCATCCGTCTGTCTGTCTCCAGTATGCGCTGTAAAGCCTGCGATGGTCTGTGCGATAAAGTGTGTGAGGAGAAGGTCATCGACTCCATGGATGCCGCTCAGTCTCTCAAAGGCTGCACTGTTATCAAAGGCAGCCTGCACATCAACATCCGCAGAGGCCGTAAGTACTGTAGCATACCTCAGTTAATCCTTACATCTCTGCTTTTTGTACCGCGCTACAGTCTCTCAGCTAGTCAGGGAGCTTGAACATGTAGCTTCCATTATGTTCAGATACATTACTCAGGGAAGGCACCTTTGTCTTTACAACACCTCAGGATTTCAGCACGAGTCAATAAAGACGGTGTTCGTTTTAGAAGCTGCTTTATTCATTCATAGCTTAAAAAAAAACATCTTTACTTTTAGTCCCAAGTTAGTCATTATTGCACTTCTAGTTCTAGTCTAGGTCAACAAGAAACTCAAAACATCTTAATTCTGTTTTTATCCTTTAATTTTTTAAAACTCCAAGTTTATCTCAGAAAGATTTCTTCATGCTTATTTTGCTTTACTGGAATTTCAATATGAAAATATCAGTGTACAGTTTAGGGGGAAGAGAGGGCAGACAGATAATGAGAATCTCTTTGAGGAATCGCAGTGTTCATGTGTTTCTTCCAATAACAGCAGTCAATATTAGAACTAATGAATTATTTCAACTGTATATTCAGCTAAAGATTGGAGCACTTCTTTTATGACCATGGTCCACAGTTATCCACACCTCTCCACCAACTTGGAAAAATATTTGAAAAACAGATATTTTTTGAGTGCTTTCTAGGTGGTTTACGCATTGATTGGTATTTTGAAAGGCAGTGAAGGTAAATTTTGTAGATACTAAGTGTTTGAAGTCCAACTACTAGTATTTGATGTCATCACCATCATCATAATGTTCAGGATAACAAAAATACACTTTCATCATTTTTTTATTATCAGTGACCTAAATTCTGCTCGTCATCATCTCGGATCATCATCCGAAATCAACAGTTTTCTTTTTTTATCAGTTTTTTTTTGGCACAAATAGTTCCAAAGTTGAATCATTACAACATTAAAACAGTCAGGTGCAAAAAATATATACACATGCAAACAGTTTAGTTTTTTCACATGGAATAAACAGCCTAAGCAAGAAACTGCTTGTCATTGTGGATTTCTGTGTGTTTTTAGATAACATGGTGGCGGAGCTGGAGAGTTTTACAGGTTTGATCCAGAGAGTGACCGGGTACGTGAGGATCGCTCACTCTCACACTCTGAGCTCATTGGCCTTCCTCCGCAGCCTCAGGTACATCGATGGAGAAGAACTTCTTGACGAGTAAGTTTATCATTAACATACATTTTAACATCAAATCCAGAATCAATGATATCTACAGTTCTGTTTCCATGGACATAAAATCTTTTCCACATCTGTACATTTTGCATCCAGGTTTAATACTTTCAACCAGGTGTGGGTCTAACTTTAATGGTGTTCAGTGTCGAGCCGACGCTACAATTTGCATATTAAGTTTTGATCAGTGGTTTCAGATTTAGATAGATTTTTCTTTTTGCATATAAATTCTGGGGTGCTACACTATCATATTGCATTTTCATGTCTCAGAGCGCTGTTTCCTTTCACTGATTTATGTCCAGATATCCAGTATTAAGGGTGAACATCAAAAACATTACAATCAAGACCACAGTTGTTCACATTCGCTTCCTTCATTCAATGCGAGTCATCACGTTTTTATATTTATACTTTTGAGGAACAAAGCCATGAGATTCCTGGATTCGGAAAAATTGGATTAAAATTTTCCTTTTTTATTAATGATTTATTGAACGTTTTAGCAATTTATTTGTGTAGTGTGGACATAAGTCTATATGTTTCATTAAAGTTTGGGAAATAACATTAGTATTCATGTAAAACAAGAGTTTAATGCCAAAAACGTGACACAACAGCATGAAAATATTTAAAGATATGCTCTGGCAGACTTGGCATCGTAGGTCTGAAAGGATCAAAATCAAGGTGAGAACAGAAGAACGCTTTACATCATCCATATCTATGATCACAAAGCTGACTGAGGATCAGATCATAACAACACACTGATAACATCTCTCCAAGTCTTGGGTCTCTTTCTTCTTATTCATGATTTTGACAGTCTGTTGCTTTAGGCAGAGGAGTGTCGGTTTATTTTGGGCCCACTGTGGCATGCAGCCCAACAGCTCGTAGCTTTAGCTGATTTTGATTTAAAACAGTTCTTGTTTTCGAAGTATGTTAAACTGGAGGGGAATTTGCCAGTATTTGTAGCAGTGAATGGATTATGTTGTGTACTGCTTGGTTGAAAATATGCTTCCCTGCTGCACACTGAAACCTGGAGGTCATTGAAATTTGAGCCCGTCGGAAAGTTATGGAAGAGATGTTTTGACTGTGAGGACTGTTAAGCATGTTATGTCGACAGGCATGTTGTTTTGTTTCTGTTGCAGCACTATCAAAAACAGAACATCACACTCTTCTTTTGAACTTTTTCTCCAAGACCTTGAATGCAGCATAACTTTGACAAAGTCCATGGAAGGCTTCTCTCTGGGTCATGTAGAGACCTTCACTCCCACTTCAGTCTGTTTCTCCTCGAGTTCACAGGAATCTCTCTGTCCCAAGTCTCACATAACACTCGGTCCTGAATGTCTGGATGTTACCTAATGTCTCATAGAAAATGCACCCACTCTCCCCTCTAAAAATCAGTGCCTGCCTTATCTGATTCCTCAGGTTGTTTTCCCTCTGTGTGATCCAGTCCCCTCTGTCTAACTGGGTCATTAAGGAGCACTCAGCTGCTACCTTTTATAAGACTAGAATAGCTTCCCTTTAGAAAAAAGAAGTCAATGTGTACCCTCTTTCTTTGACACCTCATTGTGCAGTTTCTCGTCAGGCACTGAAAATAAGTCATTGTTTGTTGGAATGTTGGCCTTCAGCTCATAGAAACTCTGAACTCACAATAAACAAGCACAAAAACAGTATACAATGTGGAATCGAGTCTCACACATTGTTGACTATCTCCCTGTTGTCTCTTCCTCCATCTTTCCTCCAGCATGTACGCCTTCTCTGCATTCGACAACCAGCAGCTCCAGTATCTCTGGGACTGGAAGCAGCACAACCTCACCATCAAGACGGGAAAGCTGTTCTTCCTCGCCAACCCCAAACTCTGCATGTCTGAGATCCGCAAGATGTGGGAGAAGACAGGCATCCTGGGCCGCTTTGAAGACAGCGATTTCCGAAACAACGGCGACAGAGCCAGCTGTAAGGGTCACATGAGCTTCGGTCTGAAAACCACAAAAATTTAAATTGCTACGTCCAGTTACATGCAGGGAAGCAGCTCAAGTTTACCAGCAAGCAAACACGTCCGCCATGTCTGCTGCTCTGCACTGCAGCTCTGTTATCAAAACTACACACTGAATGTTTCAATTAACACACTGGTTGTTTGATTTTGCTCTCCCCTTCCTCCCTCATTCCTGCCTCTCCAGGTGAAAGTGCTATCCTCAAGTTTAAGTCCAACAGCACCAGCAGCACCAGGATCAAGCTGACCTGGCAGCGCTACCGTCCCCGTGACTACAGAGACCTCATCAGCTTTATTGTTTACTACAAGGAGGCGTAAGTTTTTCAGTCATCAACTGCTTTCTCCCATAGGCTGAAGAAACCGATCATACTATTGATAAAAACTGGAACTCGCCCTTATGTCAAATAAAGCCATCGACTTTGATCCAATGTTGGAAATTCACTGCAAAAGGAAGAAAATATGTGTTAATGTCCATCTGCATGCACTTATTTCATTGGTGTTGTTTTTTTGCTGCCACTCACAGATGGGATTATGAAAATATCCTGTTCCCTGTGTTAACATTACAGAGGAGAAACATTCACTGTGGACTCGTTCTATAAAAAAAGGCATGCATTTCCCGGTGAAGTGGCATCAAACCATTAAAAAGGAACAGGGTGCAATAAGATGTGAGGATAACGAGTGCTAGTTGAACTTCCAATGGACCATAGAAGGTCACTGAAGGTTGCAGATAAAAGAGTCCTGAAGCTTACAGTTTGCGGGTTTGGCCTCAGTCACAGGTTGTAAAAACTTAACTTTGTGTTTGGCTCACATGGTTGTGTAGATTCCTCACGCTGTATTGTTTCCCACATAAATCCAAAATACACCCAAACGTCAGGTTATTATGTTGTAGTCACTGACTTCACCTCAGTGGCTACAACACATCACTTTCACCACTTTGGTGTCAAGAAAAAGGTTGTTTGGTCAAGATGGGTCTCTGTGCAATGTGACTCAAAGAACGACGGCTCCGACAGTGACCCCACAGGACCCCAGGATTGTCACATGCACGTTTACAGGCAGGTCCCACAGTGGTCAGTTTACTCTGCGATCTGATCATAGAGCGTACATATAGAGTGGACAGCATGGCTCCAGCTTTTACCATTTACGGTTTTGAAGCCAAAAGAACCTGGATACAGGTGCTGCCATTATGCAGTAGAGACCATAGAAAATCTGAGTGGAGTCAGGTGACAAAGCAAGCAAAAGTAATCGAATTTTTTTCTTTTAAAAGTCTATTTTCTTTTTGGCTCTCTTTCCCGAAGTTTCTTACTATTACTGAAAAAGAAGAATGGCACCTGTCAATTGTTGTAAAACATTGCCTTAAAACCCAGTTTTTAACGTCTAATTACGACTATAAAAACAACTTCTCAGATAAAAAGAGGGCTTGAACACAGTGCAGTCCAAATAATTCCTTCATGTCATAACAGCAAACGAGTGCGAGAACATTTCTACGAAGTGTTTGAATTTTTTTTTGAGTTTTACTTATACTACAGCCAGTCACCAGGGGGAGCAGTTTTTGTGCGACCTCACATCGAGCCAAGCGACATGGCATCCATGTCTTATGAGTACTGTGGATCTGATGAGAGACTGCAATAGCCTGACATCAGACAGATTTTGTATCATAACAGACAGAATACCTGTAAGTTTTTGTTTCATGCCCAACAACAAACAGTGGCAGCATGGTGCGTTTTTCAAGCTGTGCTTTACATTTAAAGTCTTTTTAGTAGTGACAGTTTCACAACAGATATGCAGTTATATGCTCATGGAAATCACAGAAATGAATGAGAAAGTTCCCTGTTCATAGTTAACCTCTGACTTTAACTGTCTTTCCAGGCCATTTCAGAACATCACAGAGTTTGAGGGTCAGGACGGATGTGGTTCAAATAGCTGGACCATGGTGGATGTGGAGCTGAGTCCAGACAAAGACTCCGACCCTGGAGTCCTGCTCTCCGGCCTGAAGCCTTGGACTCAGTATGCTGTGTTTGTGAAGGCCATCACACTCATGGTAGAGGACAAACACAAGGATGCCAAGAGCAAGGTGGTCTACATCCGCACCAGCCCTTCAGGTAAATCACCTCTGGATCAAAGACTGAGGCGTGTTTATATGAAGATGTCATGATGAGATGGTGAATGGTGCTGCTGCAGACCATTGAAATCTCAGTGATCTTTCATATGAGGCAAGAATTTTACCTGAACATACAAAAATCTGGCAAGCTGCTGTGTTTAAATCTGTTCTTACTGGCACGATAGTATTTCTGGATTTAATCCAAGTATGCTGTAAGGAGATGGAAAGGAAGACTTTTAGTAAACACAGCTGCAAGTCAGACGAATGGAGGAAATGCTGATTTACAAAAACTTTAGAGTAATTAGATATAAGACTGCTTCAACATAAATACAGCTGCACTGTAAATTCGTAGCAGCGATATTATGTCAGAGTAACATGTGGAGTGACTAACAAAGACCCTCCGCTTGTAGGAAGAAACATTTCCACCACTTCTTAGAAAACAGGTTGTCATTATGGAGCAGGCACAAAGTGACTGAGAGCTTCTTCTTTTTGTCTCTCTCACAGCGCCCTCAATGCCTCAGGATGTACGAGCGTACTCCAACTCCTCAACGCAGCTGGTAGTGCGTTGGTCTCCCCCCACCTCCCCAAATGGAAACCAGACGTACTACCTGGTCCGATGGCAGCAACAGGCTGAAGACAGAGAGCTCTATCAGCACAACTACTGCTCTAAAGGTACAAAAAACACACATTGATATGCACACAAACACCTGATGCATGTGACTTCATTGCTAGCTGTTGACAAAGACATGAAATACATTCTTTTCTTTCTCCCCAGAGCTGAAGATCCCTATCAGAATCGCTGCTATTGGTGTGGGGGACCAAGAAGAGGACACCAAGCCTACAAAACCAGATCCAGACGGAGCAGATAAAGGTCCCTGTTGCCCCTGTCCCAAATCAGTGGAGGACCTAGAGGCTGAAGCTGCCGACGCCTCGTACCGAAAAGTCTTTGAAAACTTCTTGCACAACTCTATTTTTACACCAAGGTAAGCATCATCGTTTTGTTTGTCTATACATTAATGATCTTTGTAGAGCAGCCAACTGTAGGCCTTGCCCCCCTGGTGGGCTGCAAAGGTATTGCAAATAGGCCACCAAATCATTTCTCAAATACTATAATTTTTGTGGGAGTTATTATAAGAAAAATGAATATAACAGAATCATTTTTTGATCATTAAAACTCAGTTATGTTTCAAAGGAAATTAAAAATGTTCAAGTGTTTATAATACAGAAAAAGTGCTCTGAGACAGCATCATATAGCCCCCGTCTGTATTGGGTCAGAGGTGGGCCAGGAGAACTTTTGAGACTTAAAAGTGGGCCGGGTTGGAAAAGGTTGGAAACCAGTGTTGTAGAAGTTACTTCTGTACCAATAATGTGCATTTTCTTTACCACCTGAAACTAGTTTTATAAGTTGGCACAACACGATTGGCATCGCATTATACTTACTCTGACAGGTTAAGGGAAAAGTGGTGAATGAATACATTACTACCTAAGATTCCTTCAGTTATCATGCTTACATAAGAAGCTTCTGCTGAGACTTCTGTTTAATGCAGACATCATTCTGCTTCAAAGCCCAGATGCCCAAGATTAGAAGATCTAGATGCTCAAATCAAAGACTTAGCACTCAGGAGTTTGAGTAAGGAATTATTTCCAAATAGTCTGGACCACTCCTCGATACGCTGAAAAAATCAAAGCAGACGTGTGAGGGGAAAACAATGACACCTGTATTCTAAGTTCCTGTATTGTCACAAAAGTGTCTTCCTTTCTGTTGATGATCTCCCTCCCCTCTCTCGTTGTGACACTTCCAGGCCTCCAGATCGCCGCCGCAGAGATCTCTTTGGTATAGCTAATGCCACACATCCTCGTCGCAATCGCCTGCACACAAACAGCAGTACTGTTCCTCCTCTCCAAGCTGCTGGGAACAGCAGTAATTCTGACTCTGAGCCAGTGGAAAGAGAGTTTGAGTTTGTGGAGCAGGCTGTGACAGAGCGGGAGCTGCAGATCTCCGGCCTTCAGCCTTTTACAGTTTACCGCATCGACATCCACGCCTGTAATCGACAGGTCCAACGCTGCAGCGCTGCTGAGTTTGTCTTTTCCAGAACCAAGCCTGCAGGTAAGAGCAGAGTTATTCAACTTTTACTACATATCCATGAAGACATCTGAGCAGCACTGTAGTACTTTGTCTGAAGTCCTGTATGTCTGTATTTCTATTGGAAAGCTTTTGGCTGCAGGTGGATGTTAAGATTTACTATCTGCTCAAGACCTTAAAAAAAAAAAAAAGAACTTGGACGCAAAAGGCTTTTGCAAAATATCCCAGGCTAAGTTGACTGTCCTGTGGTTCTACAGAAAAAGCTGACGACATTCCCGGCCTGGTGACATGGGAGGGTCACGAAGACTGGGTGTTTCTACGCTGGTCCGAGCCACATCACCCCAACGGTCTCATCCTCATGTATGAGATCAAGTTTAAACTGGGTGCCGAGGTAAGACCAGTTTTTTTAAGAGTGAAAAATGAATATGTCCTTAATGATACTCTTCAGTACCTAACAGTCTAGAGTAAGAGCGAGTTGATAAATAATATATTGTAGAAATACTGCTTCCTTAACATATAGAAACTGTTTTGATCATAAGTGGTTATCTTTTTCCTTTTGTAGTTGTGTCTGATAATTTGTTGAATACTCAGCTCATGATGATTTCTTTCTGCGTGTTTTCGCTAGACGGAGAAACACGAGTGTGTCTCTGGTCAGATGTATCAGGCCCAGCGAGGAGTTCGTCTCTCAAACCTCAGTCCAGGAAACTACTCAGTCAGAGTGAGAGCAACATCACTGGCAGGAAACGGCTCCTGGACACAACCTTTGGATCTCTATGTGCCTGAACGTAAGAAACACATCATGAAACTACAACACTCCTTTAGATCTGAACTCTGTACTTCTGACTGCATATTTACAGAAAAAAGCAATAATTAATTTAAGACTTTGATCCAACAGGATATGAAAACGTCCTCTATGCGATGATTTTTGTTCCTCTCTCTATCCTCGTCTTGATCTGCACTTTATCGGGGTTGCTGGTGGTCCTCAGCAGAAAAAGGTGTGTGCAATGATATGTCTGTGTACAGTACTGCATTTTTTTTAAAGTCTTATGAAAAAACTTAAAAACAAAGATAAGCCAATGAAAATTCAGAGCTTATTGTGAATGCCCCTATAAGTTATAGCCCATTTACACCTAAAACTCAAGGACAGTTTTATCTCTTTGCCCTTATCTTTCCATTGTTTTACTTTACTAGATTAGTGACTAATAGATTCATATTCCTGCTCCATTTAAACACTGCTGCAAAGCAAGAGATCTGTGCAAGACTAAAATAACAAAAGACTCCCAATACTACTTTAGATTATAAAATCAGTCACAATACAGATTATTGAGATGTTTTTGAGATGCTCAAACTTCAGTAGATTTTGAAGAACAAAAGTTTCATTTTTGTGGTTTTCCATATTGTTTTAGAGTCCAGGACTGTGATGTGTTTGATTATACACCATGTGTAGCCCAAAGAATTCCTAAACGTGTGGCTGTGGAGGTATGTGTGCACGTGTATGTGGCTGTAAACACTCTTGTTTTTTGTGTGGCCAGAAACAGCGACCGGCTTGGAAATGGAGTCCTGTACGCCTCAGTTAACCCTGAATACTTTAGTGCTGCAGAAAGTAAGTGTCATGTGATAAACAGTTGTATTTCTGCATACAGAATGTTGTTAAATATGGACAGTGTTACTTAGTTATCGACTTCTTCTGCAGTGTACGTTCCTGATGAGTGGGAAGTGGCTCGGGAAAAGATCACTCTGAGTCGTGAGCTCGGTCAGGGGTCCTTTGGCATGGTGTACGAGGGCCTGGCAAAGGGTGTGGTCAAAGATGAACCAGAAACACGCGTCGCCATTAAGACCGTCAACGAGTCGGCCAGCATGAGGGAGAGAATAGAATTTCTCAATGAAGCATCTGTCATGAAGGAGTTCAACTGTCACCACGTGGTGTGTACACATGCACACACACACACAGAAAAAATCATCCAGAGCAGCGAGAGTTCAACTTTCATGTCATGCTGTGTTTGGTTCAGGTTCGTCTCCTGGGAGTTGTGTCTCAGGGTCAGCCAACCCTGGTCATCATGGAGCTGATGACACGAGGAGACCTGAAGAGTTACTTACGCTCCCTTCGACCAAAAGAGGTACCAGCTCACCTGTAACCTGCAACTGCTCCTTTTTTGTCTGTTCACATGGCTTACCAAATCAGCTGAGTTTGTGTAAAGGTTGATGCTTTACGCTTTTTTAGCTTTCACTAAAATGAGCTGTTCTCAGTCGAACAAGTCCTTTAGGTCTTAAAAATGATTTAATGGTCAGATGCTGTTTCTAGTGTATGAATTTGTTTTGCTGATATTCAAGACCCCAGATCAATTAAAAATATAGTCAATTGATGTAAAGTGATAAATATGAGAATCAGTCTATTTTTATTTGTAAAGATGATATCAACATGCGCTTACTTTCTAGAGCTGCTACAATGACTGTACTTATAACTTATGATAGGACTGAGCAAGTAATTGCATATTAGATTAAAGTGCAATATTTCCTGCTGCAATATTTTGAATTCATACAGTGCAACATTTCTTTAACCCCAAATTTGTCAGAATACCAGATCCACGTTTTTTGCAGTAGATGGAGCTAAATCCTGCTCAACCAATGAGCTGAATTGTGGAAAACTACCTTTGCAAGAGCAACAGTCTGAGTGGTGAACAATGAAAAAAACAGCAAGAAGTAACAACAAGATTAAGGTGGCAGAAATGGGCAAAAAGCAGCAGAAGTGGGTGAAAGAAGGCAACAATTTGGAGAACGCTTGGAAAATGGTCTTTTGAGAAAAGGAAAGGAAAAAAAACTTCTTAAAAGCCTGACATTTCTGCGTAAAATATCCCCTTTTTATTGATCTTACGTGATCTTCTAATTTTCAGACTCTGAAATTTGGGTTTTCATTATCCATAAACCATAATCATCACCATTTCACGACACAAGCTTGAAATAATTTACTCTATGTATAATGAGTCTGTATGAAATTTAGGTTTCGCTTTCTGAGACGAGTGGCAAAAATCTTTAACTTTGTCACGATATCGTAATTTTTTGAGAAGTATCTGTTAATGCAAGCAGTTTCTTTATTGATTTTTTTAAACAAAAATCTTACATTTCATCCACATGTATGTTTTTTTTTTAGAATAATAAAAATTTTGTCCTTTACAATATGGGAACTGATATCAACGACACAAAGATTGGGAATGTAAAAACACTCACACAATAAATCCCAATTGCAATATAGGGAAAAATAATCGCAATTAGATTGTTTATGCAAATTATTCAGCCCTA
Source organism: Thalassoma bifasciatum (assembly GCA_008086565.1). Lineage (NCBI taxonomy): Eukaryota > Metazoa > Chordata > Actinopteri > Labriformes > Labridae > Thalassoma > Thalassoma bifasciatum. The sequence goes on along the minus strand of RPOG01000762.1, from coordinate 141,930 downwards.
CTTTATAATTTAAAAAATGAAACAAACAAAAATAAAACACTTTAAGTACAGTAAATATATGAATCCTGATGCAGCTCTTGCTCAAAAGTCTTACTTTGTTCCCTCTGTGCATTTCCAGCAACAGTGGTCGAGTCTGTCGCTTCCTCCTCTGAAGAAGATGCTTCAGATGGCCGGGCAGATCGCTGACGGCATGGCTTACCTCAACGCCAACAAGTTTGTCCACAGAGACCTGGCAGCCAGGAACTGTATGGTGGCAGAGGACTTTACCGTAAAGATAGGAGGTAAACAACTTTGAAGGAGGTCAGAGGTCAATGCTGGCCCAGGAGCAGATGTCTGAGAGGGAGTTGGGGGTTTGCAAATAAGAGGGAAATCATGAGGTTAAATTGCTGCCAGGAAAGGAAATCTCTAGGAGTGGGTGTGTGGCTCTGTCAACATGTATTCATGACCTCTTCACAGACCTCATTGCATCTAATATATTCCAGACTAATGAAATCACCAGTTTAAAGGTCTGCATTTTTGCATGTAGCAACATTCAAGGCTTTCTAGTTATTGTAGAGTAACATCTAGTGTTGTGATCTCAGTAAAAAGCACCATCTTGTGGAGACAAAATGAACAAAACAACACCAAGAAAAAGGACCACATTTACACCCTACTTTTGATTCAGCTGTTTGGCAGCCATCTTCATCATAATCTGTGGTATTATTTATTTTATTCTTTAATTATTTATTTGTCCTTTCTGCTTGTGTGTCTGTGTGTAGATTTTGGAATGACCAGAGACATCTATGAGACAGATTACTACCGCAAAGGTGGAAAGGGTTTGCTCCCTGTTCGCTGGATGTCCCCTGAGTCTCTGAAGGATGGAGTCTTCACCACCAACTCTGACGTCTGGTGAGCAGATACGCACACACACACACACACACATACACACACACACGCATTGTCTCCATCTTCATTATTACACTCACAGTATGTTATGATACTGAAACACTTCTTTGGCCTCCTCCCCTCTCCTCTTTGCAGGTCGTTTGGGGTTGTGTTGTGGGAGATAGCCACTCTGGCAGAGCAGCCCTACCAGGGTCTGTCCAACGAGCAGGTGCTCCGCTTTGTGATGGAGGGAGGCCTGCTGGAGAAACCACAGAACTGCCCTGACATGCTGTAAGACTCAAACAGAAACACAGACTGATCACATTTTTATCTACGAAGTTAATGTTTTCTCTGCTGTGCTTGTTAAGTCACCAGTGACTGCTGTTCATTCATATAAACAGTGAAGCAGCACTTCTGTCTTTCAGCCTGTGGTCCATGGGATTTCCATACCACAGTGCTGATTTCATCTACAGCTCATCTGTTTGTTTCTGTGGGACTGTGTGATCCCCACAGCTGCTTGTTTTGGTGTTGTTCCTCAAAAAAAGAAAAGAAAAAACCAGCCCTCTTGGTTTAGTTCATAAAGTTTGAGTATCACATAAAAATTCCAAGAAAACATGTAGCACGGGGATGAATAAATACAAAGCAAAGGGTTTTCTATAAACATTTTCTGAAAACAGACCAGATCAATGAAGTGGAGCTACTTTTCTGACGTCTATTTTCAGTCAGGTGCTGGTCTGTTTTTGATTTGGACCATGAGAACCCCATTTGAACCCCTATGACAAGGCCAAAGTCTCAAAATAGGTCACCAGGGCAGCTAACATGCCTTAAAGTGTATAGAAGTGGGAAAAAAAACGAACCTGCAGGCCACCAAGAACCCCTTTGCAGTCTGCAAATTCTTCTTAGGATCTTTAAGATTATCATTCTTTTTCTTGTGCCTTCAACTTGAGATAAACAAGAATGTACCAAGTCGCAAAATTCAGCCGACAAATTTATCAATCCAGTGTTTTTGTGCCAATACGTGCTCCACAGCGCCCTCTAGGTGAGACAGACACTGCCTCTGAAGCTACTTTGCGCTACAAGGTCTGAAACTTGTAGTGCATATCTGTTATGACTAAAAAAAATCTCTTGTGGCCGAAGTGAATTCTAAAAGGGGAAGTTTGGAAAATTTGAGTTAAATGTTCAATTTTCACAATATGTAGAGCACATAATTGAACGAACTTGCTGCCCATGCTACGCGTGCTGCATTCGATTGGTGGTTATAAGTCACCACATTTGAAGAGAGAAATCCTTGACCATGATTTGTCAATCACGAGGCTTTGCTGCCATAAAGTGACTCTGGTTTATCATCTTACATAATAGGACCAATAGGGACCATAATTTACAAAAGGAACCATGTTGTATTGAATAAGATGCCAAAAATTGACTGAGACCAAAATGTCAGGAGAATTGAGGAGGTAAACACAGCTTCAGCTTTAATGTTTCACTCTTTTATGAAAACTTCTAGGATGTTATGTGTTTCACAGTTGCTCAATTTGTTGAATCCCTCAATATAATAGACCCACCTCCACACCAAAATCCCGAAAAATTTCAGGACTATATCTTGGTGGTAATTTCAAAATTTAGGACAGTGTTCATTTGTTAGCCAAACAGATGTAGGTTTGATGTAAAGCTTCCTTGTAAGCTGTGAGAACCAGGTGAGAGCAGCATCAGCTCTGTGCTTCATCAACAAGGAGTCAGGGGCTTACACACACAGCAGTTTTAGAAACAGAGAGCAAACATTTGGCAAAAGTAAATATTGGCTTGTCAGTAGGAAGGTACAGTTCCTCAGGATGGAGCCAATACTACAGGAAAACATGTCCCTGAGCTAACCTGTGTGTGTTTCTGTGTGTGTCTCTCTGTTTGTGTGTGTGTGTGTGTGTAGATTTGAGCTGATGCGAATGTGTTGGCAGTACAACCCTAAGATGCGTCCTTCCTTCGTGGAGATCATCAGCAGCATAAAAGACGAGCTGGAACCTTCTTTCAGAGAGGCTAGTTTTTTCTACAGCGCCGACAACAAGCCGCCTGACGCTCCACAGCTCCACCTGGAAAAGATGGACGACATGGACGGCGTTCCTCTGGACCCCTCTTCTTCATCACAGCCGCAATCCACAGTCCCCCAACAGACCCCGCCCACACCGGGCTCCGAGGCTCCTCCTGCCCCATCGCTAACCCCCAGCTCCCCTTCTTCTCCCTGCACGTCAGCCGCTGTCATGGACAAGCAGCCGTCCGGGCAACAGGCAGCCAATGGGCTTTCGGGGGCGGGTCTCGCAGCAGCATCGGGGCTTGGGACGGCCCCCGGACGACCGCCGCTCGACGAGCTGCCGCCATACGCGCACATGAACGGGGGCCGCAAAAACGAGCGCACCATGCCTCTCCCGCAGTCATCTGCCTGCTGATTGGACAGAGACACCCACCTGACTGCACACCCACTTGCCTCAGGGTGTGGGATCTTCTTTTTTAATCACATAGAGCAAACCCATTTCCAGCAGCTGGATGTGTCCACTCAGTGAGAAGGAAAGACTCACAGGAAGGAGGAGAAAACTGTCACTAAGTCCATGTTCTGCTGTACCTTCACACACTTCCTTCACATGGTTCTAGTTTTGGTTTCTACCAGCTGGCTGTCAGATGGGACGCTGCCTTCGCTGCTGAGTGGGAACACCAAAAGAACGATAAAGGAAAGAAAAAGGAATTTGTGGGAGATCTCTCCGTCTCTCTTTATGACTGAACTTATTTTATAAATTTGTTATTTGTTACTTTTTATACATGTATTTCCAACGAGAAAATAAAATGTCGGCCTTTATTAATGAACACCGTTTTGGTCGCTTTAGAGCGGGCATTAAGTTGAAATTGTTAAGCATATCTAAAGTAAAAAGCACTTCAGAGGGGCCTCTCCTGGTTGTTTAGTAGTGTTGTTGCTTTGCAGGGTTAGAGTAATGGTTGATCAGCTGCAAGAAATAACAGGGAGATGGTTATATCTGCCAAATTTATTGCCAAAATATTACTTTTTTAACAAAAGAATCCCCTCTCTTGCAGTCTGACCCTATAATGCCACAACACACCAGATTTAAGATTGAAGCAACACATTTCTACGCCATTTAACAAAAACCTTTGATGGAGGGAAGGGATTTTTAGGTCCCTCCACAGAGTTACACTGCTCCTCTCTTGCTTTTTGATATCTCCAGCTTCTGTTCTCTGTTAAATTAACGTCATGGACCTTGGTTACATCAGTTTATCTGAAGTTGAGCCACATCCTCTCACAAAGTGCTGTTCTGTTACGGTTTTAACGCCAAATCCAGTCTATGAAGAAGCAAAAAAGAAAAAAGGAAAAAAAAACAAAGTAAGGACTGCAGAGGGAAGAGCATACAGAAGAAAACAAATATGAACACTATATCTGTAAGGCCTCTCCATCAGGAGGCGTCCTTGTTGTTGTAAACAGGTATTTTTGTAGACTAGTCATTAGTCTCCACATTTATGACATCTCTAGGTGGGCAGAGCATTTACGTACACACCAGTTGTTTGTGTCACTTTTCTAACTTTTATACAGTTGGAGATATTCATCATGTACAGAAAGAAGCTGCTATTCATTATTTCTCTTGTGGTTGTAAAATAGTTGATATCTATATATAAAAAGAGAAAAAAAACTCCTTCAGGTCAGATCTACCAACGTTTCCACTCCAGTCCATTTTTTTAATGTTTGTTACTGTGTAAAAAGTCTCTGAGCTGGTTTCATTTCTGTGTTCCTGTAAAGGTACGACAGTTTGCCTTGTGTTTGAAACACCGCTAACTTCTCCTCATGACTGAATGGAGGACAGTGATGGTATCGAAAGAACCATCCACGCTTTCATGTTGTCTGGGGGACGCCTCCACCTCTTTCCTCTGAGCTGAAGCGCTCAGAGGAAGGAGGTCAGGCATCACAGCTGAGGCCCGACTAAATCTCAGGTCAAAGAGAAAAGTTAAATCCTTTTCTACTTTCTTTTTGTTTTTTTTTCTTCCCTTTTTATTTTGTGCTGTCATATATGTCAGATACATCCAGCCTGATATTTGTGTGTGTGTGTGTGTGTTTTGACCTCCGTCTGATTCTATGTCCCTCTGAATCTGATCATTTCATTTCCTTTCAGGAGGTTTGATTTGTTTAGCAGGAGAAGTTTTTTTTTTTTCAAAACAAAAGTAGTTCCTTATGTGGATGTCCCCTGCACCCTGATAACTTACAAAAAGTGTCCAAAGGTTATCAGACGAGTCAAATATAACTGAATACATTGATGGGTTATGAGCTAAGGGTACAAGAGAAAAGGAACTAATACAGTTAATAAGCCAAAAGACTGAAGGTGTTTCCCTTTGCCCCTTTAGACTGATATAATAAATTATAAAGATTTTTTTTCCCTTCATGCTCCCAAAATCTTCTTAGTTTTAAACTACTTAATCTTTTTTGGGGTCTTACTGCACTTGAAACAACAGACACAAAATAAAAGTCTGTAAATGTTGAAGTAATGTCTGGGGCAGAGTTAGCTGAAGCTTTTGAATCTTGTCTGTTGACTGCCATCCCCTGCCATATTGACATGGTTTTCTTCTCTATTCACTTTCCTCTTTATAAAGAAACACTCAAGTGCCCGAAAATTCACTTTTGAGGGAACAAAGTCCAGAGTTCATGTGAGCTGTGTGTCTGAAGAAATAAGACAAGTTCAGTTCCTTTGGCTCATCTGATAACCTTCCATCACATTTTGTTCCTTTCAGGCTCCTGTATGAATGAACTTTGTTATGACACTGGGTTCACAAAATAGTGCAGATAGAATTTATTAAATGTAGCAACAAACATATTTTTGTCGAATATATCTGAAAACAAAGGTAAGCCTCCAGCCGTAGGATTATTTCACTTCTGCCGACCGACATCCCCTCTTTAACCTTTCCTTTTATCCAGATGCTGCTGGAATAATCCACAGTATTTGTCCTTTTTGTTGATGATTGCTGAATATGAATAGTGTGGAGGATATAGTGGAATTATCTTACAGAAGTGAGAGGTTTGCCTCTGGAAAAATAACATTTCATAAGTGAGAGTGACACTTCAAGAAGTAGATGCTGAAAAGGCTTTCTTCTTCCTTTGAATATGTTTCTTTTACTCAGAGAGACACAGCAGATCTGAGGATTATTGTACCTGGAGATACCTGTGCTGAACATCTGAGCATTAGACAGACTGTATTAACGTTTTCTGAAGACACAAAAATATGAAGACAACTACAATCACAGAGGACTTTAAGGACCAGATACTAAAGGCTCATTCACCTCAGAAATGTTTCAATGACCTGCGTGGATATTCCTTCATTATTTATGTTGTTTTTATGTTGTGAAGTGTATATCACTGTACAAATCCCCCTCACTTTTTTATTCCCTCTGGTACTTTAATGTTCTTTCGGGGGAAGGTTTTGTTTTCCCTTCAACCATCCATCTACCTCACTATTTGTTTGTTTTTGTTTTCTTTTTTTATTTCAATCTCTTTACATGTACAGGAAAACACAAAAAACATCTCATCTCTGTTGTCTGGCTGTATAGACAATCTCACTGAGTGCTGTTAATACGGCCAAATTCAAACCACAAGCTGCATCATCCTGGAGGAGGACACACCACCATGAGACGGGGAAATCCTCCTCACTCTGATGGAGAAGACCCCCGTCTTGATAGCAACAAAACCATTTAGGCCTTTGTGGATCATTGCTCCTCCTGCTGCCTCTGTGCTGCTCTGTTAGTGTAGCTGCAGTTTGTGCCTCTCCAGTATCACCATCACTTTAAACTGCACATTTACTGAAAATGATACAAATGGATCTTTACAAATCCAGAGCATTTTTATAAATAAGATTAAACTACTACAAAAGATTTTCCCTTCAGAACTCCACACTCACCCTGAGTGGAAATCGTATCCTTCAGATGTGTGAGCTAACACTTACGACTTATGTATAATATATTTTCTTTTTAATTTAACTTTAGTTGGATTTCAATCCACTTTCTGCTGCTCTTATCAACATAATGATTCATTTGTGTTCAGAAGAAGAGGTCATTACGAAATAAAGTGATTAGTAGTACATAGAAAATATTATTTGCCTTCAGTCATTTGACATTTTTGGGGGGAGAAAATGTACCATTGATTAAAAAAATAAGTGTGACAAAAGGGTCTAAACTGCAAACCCATTTATGAGACAGAAATAATCAGTGCTCATCTTTTTGAAATGTCAACTCTACCAGACCATGTGTATCCTCACCTTCACACATATCATCTTACATCATACAACAGCTCTGCTGTCATTTCTACATTTTCATTTTGTGTTAAAATGAGGATGGGCTCACATCTTATGAGTAGGGGGGGGGGGGGGGTCATGAAGCTTGGTCATGATTGGGTGAGCAGGATCAAGGAGTCTGACCTTAAAGGGATTTAAATGTGCAGAGCCACCTGCTCACCATGAAACACCTGCTTATTGCTGACCAAAACTTTGAGTAACGTGACAGAATAACTGTAGTAAGGACCTTAATCTGCAGCTTATGGCTGCAGAAGTGGATACTTTTTTGTTTTTGGGTGATCTGTTTGTCTAGTTCGAAGATCGCAGATTTTATCAAAACTTAAAACATTGATCTCAGTGAAAATGATCACGATATGTTGTGTTAATGAATAGAAGCTGATCTGATTTAAAGACGTTTCTTTGAAGGATTACTCACGAGCAGGTGTTAATGAAATGGTTCCTCTCCTCCTCGTGGCCACAGCAGGTGTGTAGTTAGAGGCTGTTCAGGATGTGTATTTCAGAGTTTGTGGTTTGACTTTCGCCTCACTTTTACCACTGGAACACCTCACAGAGTGGACATAAAATCGAACAAATCTCTGTTTTTGTTTATTTTTCTTCTATTTTGTTACATTGATGGCCAATTTGTTACCTTTTTTCTTTGATGTGTGTAAATTATTCATAGCCTTCCAACTTTTAAGTTTCTTTTGAAATGATCTCTTAGACCGAGGTTTCATTTTGCTTCTTTTGTACATGCTGTTGTAAGAATTTTTCCTGATTATCAATATATTCTGAGTACTGGGAAAAAGTATTGGCTGAAGGAAAAGAGAATGTCTGTTTCTCTGATTCTTTTTTTTCTACACAAGATTTAAGATGAATAAAAATGTATGCAAACTGTTTTGTTTATTTGTGTGAATGTGTTCATTTATAACAAAAGAGTCAGGCAGGTGAATATAAGACAGATTATTGAATGGCCATATTTGCATCAATGTAGAGGGCTACAGACGTGAGTCAGAACGTGTGGACTGAGTCCCATACTCAGAAAAGATAAAGAAAAACCTCTAGAGGAGATATTCACCCAAACACTCCCATAATAGCTTGTTTTGGTGATTTTAATTGATCTTTTTTAGATGCAAGCATTTATATCAAAGAAATAAAAATGTCTCTGAATTAAAAATCACACACACACCCCCCCCTCTTGAAAAACATAACTGAAGTTGCTCAAACTGTTAAAAATTAATTTTGCTGTGCTTGACCATTTCTTAGATCACCACCCTGTGTAAGCTGTTTTAAATTTTTGAATTTACTGTTTTACAAAAAACTAGGGGGAATAAAGTGTGTTAATTATTAACTTCCAGAAAAGTAAAAATATCTTTAAGTAATTGTATATTTTTCTTTTTGATAAAGTTTAGAAAACTCCAGTGTGCTGGCTTTAGGAATAAAACTGTAAATTCAGATTGAAATTCTTCACTCCTGTTCAAAATGGTGAGCGCAAGGAACTCACTAAGAGAAAGAGTCTGAATGAAAGCACTTTGTTATGCTGGATGTTTTTTTTGTTTTTTTTTCTCATTTTTATGACCAATCAATTTATTAAGCAAGGTCAATCAAAAATGTTTAAATACATTTTATTCTATAACTATTTATATTCCTAGATGGATGTCTAAGTTCTGTATTATTACATATTTTAAGATTTATTGTGCAATATTATTTCTGAATCTTTTGAGTATATTGTATATCACACCTAAACTTCCAACCTCCAGGTAAATGTATGTAAGTTGATATACAGCAGTTGGACACATCCTACTCACTATATTGAAAAATGATTTAAACTCTTCAACACATAATTAGAATTGTCATTAAAAATGAATTAAACCTGTATTAAAAACGAATTATCTGTAAAGAAGCACAGAAAAGGTCAGAAGAAAGTGGGTGTCTGTTGTGTTTCTGTGATGGAGCAGTAGGTGGCAGCAGCTCCGTGCAGCAGTTTGCAGTCTGCAGTAAATAGAAGAGTAGAAGAAGAGTGAGGTTGTTTACAGCAGATCACTGTTGCTGCTCCTCAGCTCCTGAGTCAGCTTCACACATTTATCACATCATAACACGTAAATAACGCACTTTACGCCCCAGTGACAAATAAATCTGGATAATATGGAAGTCCACTTTTAAGGTGAGTAGTTAAAGAAGGTTCTGCTCGTTATTAGTGACAGTGATAGCAGCTACTTAGCTCGCATGCTAATTGTGTCAGGAATGAGTGTAATGTCAGTCTGAGCTGAAGTCATGTTCACTCACAGTCAAGTGTCTGTTTCATCCTTACCAACAGCCTCTCTGTGCTGTTATATTCAGCCAATCACGTTAATTCAGCTTATCACAAACATGAGATGAGCCTGTGGCTTTTACAGATGCTGTACCACTGGCTGCTAAACGACAGATCAATATTGAGCCGGTTAAATGAATCAGCGCTTAGGGAGCGACACCGGGTCATGTTTCTCTGAAATCACAGAGATACAAATCAACATAAATCATACAGAGCGGTATTACTAAAGCTTCCACACTAAAACAAAGCTCTCCATAAACTCTGGGCCTATATGTCCCTGATATTCCCCCCTTTTGGGCCTGTAAAATTAAACTTTTTAAAGGATTCATAGACGGTGTAAGAAATATGTCAGTAGACAACGGTGCAATGGAAAGTGAGATGTTAAACAAATGGATCAGATTGCTGCACAGACATGCGGTAAGTGGTCGTGAATTTATACTTTGAAAGTAAAAAATAAAGAGAAAATGTCAAATTCAAAGTGGAGTTTTTGTACTTGTCAGGCTCAACTACTCAGGTTATTTTACTCGCCCTGTTCCTCAACTTTCTGAGTTCAGAGTTCATCCCCATGACAGAGAGACTGTCTCATTTTGTGTGTGTGTGTGTGTGTGTGTGTGTGCGCGCACTGCACATAAGTTAGAACAGTCGGTGTCTGGAGCCTGAAGAGTCTCCTCTGATGTTGTCAGACTCTAAATCAGTGTAAGACCAGAGCAGCATATTGAAACAGACTTTAGACCTTTTGAGTACACCACGCTCCTGTGTGTCACCATATCTGTAAATCCTTGAACAAACTTATATCCCACTGTCCCGTGTTTCTCTGTGCACTGTTAACTTGTTTCTTTGCCTCTTCTCTGACAAACACTGCTGTCTCCTAATGTTCTTTCTTTCTTTTTTTTTAAATCAGTAATGCCATAAAAGAAGGAGGCACTGCCAAGTCTCCTTTGGCAGGGTTGGAGAGGTTTTCTCAGACATGGCGACTGAACTCCATGAGGCTATTTTCATGGCCAAGCAGGAGCGCCACAAGAACCTGTTTCTTAACTACAGAAACCTGAATAATTTCCCCGTGGAGCTGTTGAAGGATGAAGGCCTGCAGTTTCTGGAGAGACTCTACATGAAGAGGAACTCACTCACTACGCTGGTATTTACACTTAATGCAAAGTCTTAGCCCTCAGACATTACTGATTATAACATGAGTATTGTTCCCTTAGGGCTTCAACGCAAGTAACAGAACATGACTTGACATAACACTGTAGTCACAGTTTACTGATTATTTTCTTTCTCTGTCCCTCAGCCTGATAATCTTGCTCAGAAGCTTCCAAATCTGATTGAGCTGTAAGTATTTAGCTAATCTGTTTGCTTTCTACAAGTTATGAAATCATCTGTTATCTCCCAGCAAGGTTCGTCCACTGCAGTGATTTTCTAACTGGGGGGTGTGATGCTGGGGGGGCAGATTCATGACGGGGGTGAGAGGCAAAAGAAGTTAGAGGCTCAAGAGTGTGTTGATACACAATTACACAATTACAATTTAAAGCACACATGTTGCAGTGTCACTTGTAATATTTCAGCCGTTGAAGTGACAACTTCCTTCATTTGTGAGTCAGTTCATGTTTCCTTGCAAGGAGAAAGTAAATGCCGAAGGGCAGTTTTATTTTTTTTTCTAATCTTTAAAAAAAAACAACATTTTGTTCAACCATAATTTTTAAAATATATTTGCTATTTTCTGCAAGATGTCACAAAGTGAAGCTGGAGTTGTGGATAAATTATTTGTGACAGTATTTCAAATAAATAGAATAAAGGCCTTTTTAGGGCATGTAACTGGTGGCAGAGAGTAGTTGGGGGCCTGAAAATAATTTCATCAACAAAAGAGGGGCGCTGGAAAAAAAGTTTGGGAACCACTGGTCTACTGGACACAGTACCATAAGAAAGAGACCATTCAATATTAGTGACTTTTGCTGTGAATATATACAGCAAATCCTTGTATTTTGCTCTAAAACAAATCTTTTCTTTCAAGGTATTTACACTCAAACAACATTGTCCTTATTCCTCAAGGTAAGTGTCTTTTCTGAGTCTTTTCGGGACTGACCCTGTGACTGCTCAAAGCAGCGCACGAACAAGCCGATGAGTCTGAAGTCGCACTATGGGGTTTACATAAACAGCTAACTAACTTGATATGTAACTCAGAGTCTGAAGATCAGTTGATTAATAGTTTAATTTCATGTGCCACTGGTGAATATGAAACTAAAATTAATTTAAATAAGATATATTAAAACATTGGTTGTGCTCTAAACCATAGTTTCACAGAAGGAATAAAATATCCAAATCAGTTACATCTGTTCCTAATATCTAGCTTCTTTTTTTTCTTTTTTCTTTTTTTTTGAGGACAGTAATGACAGTTCTAATTTTTTCCCTCAGCTATTGGAAACCTCGCCAGACTGCAGTCACTGGACCTGAGTAATAACGCACTCCAACTGCTCTGTCCAGAGATTGGCCGTTTAAGGTCTCTGCGGCACCTAAGACTGTCCAATAACCATCTAAAATGTCTTCCTCCAGGTAAAACAGACGCTGTGTGCACTAGTTTTCCTCATGGGGTTAACAAGTCACTTTTATGGAATTACATTTCTACACAAAATAGAGCTGATAAAATGTCACAGAGAGTTATCTGAAAGACAGTTAGGCTGGAAAGTGATCCTCTTTTTTTGGCTTTTAAAAGTTTTAGTAAAGTGATGGCAGCCTGAAAAAGGGGCTATAAGAGTTCAGCCAGCAGAGGACGCCAGAAACTCTTATAAACAAAAAGACAAAATTAGGCATCATCATTTTAAAAATCTGCATCTTAATCTTCATAAATACATTTGTTAGGTGATATCTGGAACTAGTTTTGGTTCACTCAGTTGTTGGTAATTCACATTGTTTCATCACAAGCCATACAGCTTCGTAAGATTTTATGATGAAATGTGTGTTTGACTTATTTTATGTCTCCTGTTTATGTGCACTCTCCAGAGATCGGTGACCTGCAGGAGCTGGAGACTCTGGACGTCTCCATGAACCAGCTGATATCTTTACCCGACCGGCTGCATCGCTGTGCGTCTCTGCAGAATCTGACAGCGGACCACAACCACCTGAGCCACATTCCTCGGCAGATCTGCTGGCTCCACCGCCTCAACCAGCTCTCTATGGCTGCGAACAGACTGACCTTTCTACCGCTCGGTAAGTAAACCCTTTAGCTGTGCATTGACACAGTGACGAATACGTAACGGGGGGTCAGAGCTCTGTGACATCTTAGAGATCTTTGTGTCTGTGTGTTTCAGATCTGGGCAGGTCACGGGAGTTGCAGTTTGTGTTTGTAGACAACAATGTTGACCTCAAAGGCCTCCCGTCCTACTTATATAACAAGGTCATCGGCTGCAGCGGGTAACACACTCTTCTACTTTATTATGCTGTAAATAAAGTTTTCCTCTGAAACTTGGATCTGTTTGACTCAGTGTATTTGGAAAAAGAGCAGAAACACAGGAGAAGAAGTACAGTTCCTTGAGGCTGTGTGTGTGTGTGTGTGTGTGTGTGTGTTGTGCTTCTCTCCAGGTGTGGTGTGTCAGCCCATGTGTTGGAAGGTGACCTGTGTGAGTTGCTCGGGGAGGCTTTGAGTGAGGCTCTGGTCGGGCTCCCAGCTGAAGTGAAGGTGGTGGGTTCAGGGACAGATAACGTGGTCCCTCTGGAGGAGTTGGCCATGAGAACCCTGCACCGAATCTACAGACATCACCCGACAGGTGAGAGAGGTTACACACTGAGTGACAGATGGTCCAGTTTTACTCATATTCACCATTATGACAGTTTGTGACACCTATGGAGTAGATAAACATGATGTGCAGCTCAAAGAACTGATACATGAGTCTGTGAAAACCTGAAATGCTTATAACTACTTTTCTAATGATATGAAGTAAGTCACAGTTTGTAGTTTTTACTTTCCACATGGCTTTTTGGTCATACAACAACCTGAAAGTTATGTTTTTATAGAAAACAACTGAGCCAAGCTGTTATCTCCACATTAAAGGTTTTAGCAGTTGGCTTATGTTACATTCCTTGCTTCTAATTATTCCTAAAAGTTAGCTTTCACAAGCCTTTGTGGATGGCCTTAAAAAATGAAACAGACATGAATCTTGCTTGTTCTGAACTTAAGAGGACATCAGGTCAGATCAAACAGCTACATTTTGGTTTTGTTTTGTTAAAAACAGATTTCAGAATCAGAAATACAAAATTGCATTCCCTTGCAAAAAATGCCACATTTTGAAAAAATCGTTTGCCTGATGAAGGTCTTGTACCAAAATGTGGCAATCAAATACTTAGTTTCTTTGCAAGTTCCATGGTGTGCAGGCGTTTACCTTAGCACTGTGGAAAATATAAGGGCAAGTCTCCTAAACCTGCTGCATTGTACTGTTTTTTTTTCTGTGAAAATCTGACAATTTGAAGGGGTGCCAACAAATAAGTATACTGGAATGCTGACACAGCATTGCAACATAATTACTGCCAAGTAGTTTTCACGTTCCAAGGAATTTATTTTGGTCGGTTGAAACAAATAGTTGAAAAACAAATAGCATAGATAAGTAAAATTTTATTAACTAAAAGATAAGTAAAATAATATTGACTTCCATCAGTTTTCTGGGGCCTTTTTCTTTGGGAAGAGAAAATATCTGTGACTTCCTGTAGCTATCAATAAACACCTTCCAATCTGCATCAAACATGTAGAGGCATAAAAAGTCTCCTTTGAGTACTTTTTCTTCAGCTGTTGATAATTTTGCAAGAATACTTGTGTTATATCTTTTAACTAATGTACACCATGACATTTTTTTAACCTTTAGCTAGTTGTTCAATTCACAGGATGATATTGTTGCCCCCTTAAACTAATGGCCTAAGCCACTGTTTTTGAAAAGTGATATTTTTGCCTAAGTCAGCTCTTCATAATGTTCAACATCCTAATCGAAAAGATAATGGTGTTCTTACCAAAGTATTCTAATGGCCTGAATCAATAGTGTACACTATTTGGTTCAGTCAATTGTGTTTCCTGAAAAATGTATAATTTATAGGCCATTAGTGTAAGAGGGTGACAATATGCAAAGATCAAAACATAAATTTCCTGTGGTTGAAATTAGGTTTTCTTGATTACTTAAGACTTGCTGGAATTGAGAAGCAGTATTTACAACCTAGTGTTACTGTGCTCCCTCACTCAAGGAGATAACAAAAGAACCTAAAACGATCTCAGCTGCAGGAGTTGACTTGTTTGACTTGTTTACTCTGTGCTCTGAAGAGGCTTTTCCTGCCTCCCTGAATCCCTGAGAATGCAGCTTGACTTTGTGATTAATGTGAGGTCTTCTGTCATCATCTTGTCCCTCAGCTGTTTTGTTTTACATCGCTCAAGGTCATCTCTCCTTCTTTTGGACGCTTGACAAGTGAAATCTGAGTCCTGCTGCCCTGTGCTGGGACCCTGCTGCTACTGTGCACAGCAGACACTTTTAGTTCAAGATCACAGCATCCACACTCAGTATTCATAATATGTACGCAAGAGAGACGCAACAAAATATGGGCGCTGTGAACTAATATTGCAACTCATGTAAAAATTGTTCAAAAATAACAACAACTTTCTTTGCAAACCTACAGTATAAACATATTACCACCAACTTCACCACCACTTAATGTACCAAACAACTAAAAACATCACTGGAGTTGAAAAAATGCTTTTACTCTATTTTATCTAACTAAAGTGATTTGATTTGACAGCGTTTCTAAAACTCTTATTCCTGGTTTGTCGGCAGACCTCAACCTGCTCCCCCCCATCATCCTCCCAAAGAGCCTGCTGGACCTGCTGCAGTTCCCCCTGGGACACTGTCACCGCTGCAGTCAGGCCATGTTCACCATCATTTACCCCAAACTCTTTCCACTCCGAGACACAGCACTTGCAGGAGTGCACCGCAGGTCAGAACATAGTTATATTGTTTCTGTTAAGCGTTGGGTGCAACAAGATAGCTTTCCTCCTTTTCATTGCTCTGTTCAAAGATATAAAAAATGTACATTTTAAAACTGAAGACGCCAGCTCATCTGTGTGTGTAATTTTTTTATCCTCTGAAGGACAACTGTGAGTTTTGTGGCTTATTGCTGCTCGAGTCGCTGCCTCCGGACCTTCAACCTCCAGGGATGATGTGCTTTTGTCTTCATCTGCAAACATTGGCTCAAGAGCTGTTTGATGGTTTTCAAAAGGTGGCCGACAGTGGTTTGTATTTCGTATGAATTTTAACAGCTGGTTTGGAAGATCTCTGTGCTTTAATGACTGAGAAAAACTGAGAGCTCCAGAGGAGCAGCACTTATTTTCTAATGATGGACACAAGATTCAACACACACTGGTCCAAGACTCAAGCCTACATGATGTTTCTGAAGGATGATTGTATGCCAGTAAGAGGGGGGGTGAAAATTCAAACTATTTGTGATCACCAATGGACTCATTGAACAAGTTTTGTTTAGGACCTAACAGTGTTGATGTGAAGTAACACAAATGTGCACTTTTCAAAAACGAGCACTGTTTAACTTTTGTGAAGTCGACATATTCAGCTGATTGTGGAGTCACTTCAGGTATAACCATGGACACCTTTGAGGTTAAGTTTTACAGATTTCTGAATTTGAAGGTTTAAAATCTACATTTGAAGTGTTACAAAAAAGTATTTAATATGGTCTGAATTTATTGTCATAATGTAAGCCCCCTTCAATAAATGAAGCCAAGGATTTCTCATCTGAAATGTATTTTAACAGCTAATTGAAATGTGTTATCAGTTGTATTTAAGGGCAGGCATTAACCCATTTTGAAGCATTACACAAATAATATTTTTATCATTTCATACACTGAAATGTACTCTCTGTTGTTCCAGAAAGTGCAGATTGATGCATCAACTGTCCAGTTTAAACATCTGGTGACTTTTCTAATTTGAAGTGAAGGGTTTATGGCTTTATGTCTTTGTTAAAAGGTGTGTACGCTTCTGCCACACTGTGATTGTCTTGTTGAACTGACAGGTTGCTTTGTTCATGACTGTGTTGTAAAATTTTTATTTATCATTTGTTTTTGTTGTTTGCCAGTAAACGTCGACTGACATTTGGTCTTGTCTCTGAATTTGTTTCTTTTTTAACTCCAATGATTGTCATAGTAAATGTATGGAAATTTGTTATTGTTAATAACTCATATTTTAACTTGAACACAGCCACAAAATCAAATTTTAACATAAAAAATACCACAGGGAGCAGCAGCTTTAATTCTGCCAATAACAGCCCAAACTGCTGTTGTTTTAATATCATCTCCAACCAGTCCATCCATTCACCTCTGACCTCTGGCATCAATAAGACTTTTAGTCCCAGAGAACTGATGCTCACTGGATATTTTCCCTCTTTGGGACCATTCTCTGTAAACTCTTGTAGAGATGGTTGAAAGTAAAAATCCAAGTAGCCCCTTAAATCACCTTTCTGCATCTCTACATGACTAAATGCATCGAGTGGCTGCCATGTGATTGGCTGAAACATTTGCGTTTGAAGCAGTTGATCATATGTACGGCTCTGGAAAACATTGAGAGACCACTGCAAATTTGTCAGTTTCTCTGATTTTGCTTTTTATACCTATTTGTTTGAGTAAAATGAGCATTTTTGTTTTTTTATATAAACTACTTACAACAGTACTCCCAAATTCAAAATACTGTCATTAAGAGCATTTATTTGCAGAAGATTAAAAATGGTCAAAATGCTAAAAAAAAAAAGCCCACTGTTTTCAGACTTCAAATAATAATAAAAAAAAAACAAGTTCATATTCAATTTTAAACAACACATTGCTAATGCTTGAACTCAGGAAGTATTCAGAAATCAATATTTGGTAGAATAACCCTGATTTGCAGTAACATCTCTTGTGCATATTGGCATGTTCTCCACCAGTCTTTCACAGAGGAGTGTGACGACCACAGCAATGGTTTTTATACATTTCCTGATTAAATAAGCTTTGGCTCAGGTGATCATTTCATCAGTACCTTATTAGGTAGAGACAGGTGTGTTTGTGTTGGAATTAAACAGACACTGCAATGGAATGACTGTCATATATGTAGAGATGCTGATTTCTGAAAATTTTGCAGTGGTCTCTTTATTTTTCCGGAGCTGTATATACAGTATGATGCAGTAACACCGGACTGACGCTAGGGGGCACGATCATATTTTCTGATCCATGTTTAGTGTCAGCTGATCACTGCAGTGCAGCGTGCAGGGAAGCCTGGCTGTCAGGAATGTAAACAGACTTTCATGAGCTGAAGATTTGTCAGACTACAAGTAAGAAGCAGGTATTTGAACAGATTTTCTAAATACTTTGTTGAACTCGAATAAGCATCTTAACATTAAGTTTATATTTTCAGGAGCTGGTAATGAACAGGAAACTCACCAGGACAGAGGAGCTAAGTCAGCTAGCCTGAAGTTAGCTCCTAACCTGGGCTTCATTTCGTTCATCAAACTGTCACTTTGCTCTGTATTTGGTTATCTACAGCAAGAATTAATGACAAAATAAAAGCTCTGACGAGCTTACGTGGAGTTCAGCACCTCTGCATTTTTATAGCGAAAGGAAACAATAAGATAATATACTTTTATTATTACAAACTGTAAGAAAAAGCTCATTACACAGCACAGTTGGCCCACTATTTCATGCATTAAAGAAATAAACAGAAAAGGTGGTAATTTTCTGGGCATATGTGCTAATGTTTGTGTCAATATCAGGATCCCACTTGTTTTCAGTTAACAGAGAGAGAAATCCTGTATCCTGTTCTGTTGTCTTCTTCCTGTTCTTCTCCCAGAGTAAATCAACATGAGATTATTTTGTTATGTGAAAGAAATATGTTCAATTGGCTTCTTATGTGTCCAGTCAGGCTCTAAATAACCAGGTGTAACTGTTCACTAACTCCCGTTATGGTGAGTCATCAAAAACATAACTTATTCTGCCTCAGTCAAAGTCCTGTTTGGACTGAAATGTCAGCACTGTATAAGTCAGTTTGTACAACTTTAACAACACTGAACAAACCCAGCTCTGTGTATTATCTAACTGCTCATTAACAAACTTATATCTTTAATAGGACTGAATGAATAGCAAAAATAATCTACTCATGAAAATGAATATATAAAAATAATCATTCCTAATAATTAAGCCCTAATAATTCCTACATTGCAATTGCAGTTTATTTTTTGATTATTTCTAGGTTCCCCATCTTATGTGTTGTTAGTCCAACACCAGCAATAAACCACTCTTTATTAAAAAGAGCACCGTATTAGATAAATATGATTACGAATCAACAACTTGAGAAAAGAAGAGCTATTTGGATTCATATGGAAAACTTGATATTACTTGCTTTATTGAAGGCCATGATCCTTGTTTTTATTCTGATTTTGAATAAGAAAACCCAGACATGAGAATGAAAGGTAAGACCCATGTGTACACTAGATACAGGGTCATATAATGACTGAAATCTCTTAGAACTTGTGAGAAAAAAAGAACCACAAAAGAAACTCTGTATGAATATACAGGTGCATTCCAAAAAACAAAATATCATGAAGTTGAGTATTTTTGGTAACATTTTTAGTCATTAAATAGACTCATTATACTTATAGCAAATCATTTCAAGCTTTTATTTTGTTGAAAAGCTGGTGATAATGGCTTACAGATGATGAAAGCCAAAAAGAATTGTCTCAGAAAGTAAAAAATAACACATAAGGCCAATAAAAAAGATATTTCAAACAGAAATGTCATGCTTCTGAAAAGTATGTTCATTTTTATGCACTCAGTATAATTTTTGTTACCCGTGACTGCTGTGATTGCCCCTTTTAGTCACTTTTCAGCCCTTTTTCACAGCTTTTTTTTTTACCATGTTTGCCACCTTATCATCTCATATGGCTACTTCTTGTGTTTTCTTTTGCTACTTTTCACTGCTTACATTGTTTCTCTTGCAAATATAGTGTTTCACAATTTGGCTCTTTGGTTGCAGCATTCAGAAACACTGGTGTAGAGCATAAAACATCTACTTCAAAAAATGTATCAAATATTCTGATTGATTTTAGATTTTAAAAAAATATTGCACTGTCTGCAACTAGAATATTGCAGGTTATACTACAACTTAATGTAATTTACACTTAATTACCCAGCCCTAATCTTTATTCTGACAGCTAAATGAAATGGTTTCGAGAACTGTTTTTGAATGATTAGCTCCTGATCTAACAGCGGGTGACTCAGCCCTTTTGTTCTGTGTGAGTAAAATTGTTTTCTGTCATTGCAGCCCGTTGATGTTGATGTTGGTGTCACCATGGCTTCAACCTCCAGCTTTGCTCCACCAAAACTGGCTGACTTCATCCTCACAGAGAAGTTGGGGAGCGGCACCTATGCCACAGTCTACAAAGCCTATAGAAAGGTGGGTTTGAAGAGAAATAGGTGTTCACAAATAAAAAAAGTGACATAGAGTTCAATTCAGGAGCTTTATAATTTTTTAGCAATTTGTTATAAAAGATGTGAACCTTCATTACATGGACTTTCAACACTCACTGTTTCGAAGCTGAAGCTGAAGTGGAAATCTTTTGTGACATTTCAGGGAGATAATCGAGAGGTGGTTGCAGTGAAGGTGGTTGCAAAGAAAACTCTCAACAAGTCATCTACAGAAAACCTGCTGACAGAGATTGAAATCCTCAAAACTATGCGTCATCCTCACATCGTCCAATTAAAAGACTTTCAGGTAAGTTTGTCCATAGTCTTATTTGTCTTGAGTCTCATGTTGATAAAATATTTCAAAAGCCCTGGCAGGAAATAAAACTTGGCTCTAATAGTCATTGGTTTATGACTTTAAGTGACAAAATAATTTTCTGTGTATCCCTTGAATGTCATAAATCACCTTTTTAGTGGGATGCTGAGAACATTTATCTGATCTTGGAGTGGTGCTCTGGTGGAGATCTTTCAAGCTTCATCCGGAGTCGCAGAATTTTACCTGAGAGAGTGGCCCGACGTTTCCTGCAACAGATGGGTGAATTGTTGTTTTTTCATGTGCATAGTTGGACCTACTTTCTCTGAAAATAAAGTTTTATCCAAATGTTTTTGTATGAAAGAAGATTTAATTAATTATTCAACTTTGGCTCCATGTAAACGGCTTTTATGATCATTCAAACCAGTGTTTTCTTTTATTTCTTCTTCAGATAGATAAACAGGTAGCACAGACTGATGCACTCATGGCAAGTTACAAAATTTGTGACAAAAAAATCTTAACAACTCAAATGTCAAACAGTTCTCTGCTTTTTTCAACCGCGCCGACATTATAATTACTTTGAACAGGTTTTGTTAACGCTGTCTCGGCTAGGAGCAAACTGAAAGACTGTGTTGTGGGTTGAGTTAAGTTATTCATTCTTTGTATTTTCACACGCAGCCTGTGCTCTCCAGTTTCTTAATGAGCGAAACATTTCTCACCTGGACTTGAAACCCCAGAATATTCTGCTCAGCGGCTCCATCCTCAAACTAGCAGGTGATCTCATTCCCACTAATTAAATTAAAAACACTTTGATTTTCATAAGATCATTTCACGAACATGATAGACAATTAGATAATTGTGTTATTATATTTGCATAAGGTTACCCCTTGTTAACCGATTTTTCCCGTTGAAATGTTTATGGCTTCAAGTAAGACCCATGTGTACAGTAGATAAAGGGTCATTTACTGACTGAAATCTCTCAGTGAACTTGTTTTATTTGTGTTTCCCTCTCAGACTTTGGTTTTGCTCAGTACATGTCTCCATGGGATGAGCAGAGTGTCCTGAGAGGTTCTCCTCTTTACATGGCCCCTGAGATGGTGTGTCGGCGTCAGTACGACTCCAGGGTGGATCTCTGGTCAGTGGGAGTCATTCTTTATGGTGAGTGTTATTTTTTCACAGTGAAACTCACTTCCATGTTAATGAAGTTGCGGTTAAAATCATAGGTATCACACAATCACATCAAAGTGTGGGTTAGAAAATAGTATAAGGATAAAATCTTAGTGTAATGTTTGAGTATTCTTTTGCCAGATTTGACTGTTTATCTCCATAGAATATATCGTTTCGATGGCCCTTTGCACTGCAGCAAATTTTCCACTCTCTCAGAATGACCGAACTACAATGAGGAAATTCTTGAAGAAACAACCCCTGTGTGCACTTATAGTAAAATTAAAACATTTCATTTAAATTCAAATTTGTGTAATTGAAAGCCTGTTTGGGTAAGGTTACTTAAAACACCCACAATTTTTACCCAAAGTGCACTCTAACTTTTAAAATACATCTCAAGCACTGGCAATACAGTGACTCTCACTCCTGCATTACATGCATTAACTGAAACAAGATGTGTTCAAAGTTCAAGTAAATTGTGGAGATGTGATGAAAAGTCTTTTGAGTCTATTTTGATGCTGTCATTGTAATATTGTTTTTGTGCTTACAGAGGCGCTGTTTGGGCGAGCCCCATTTGCATCGAGGTCCTACACTGAGTTGGAGGAGAAGATACGCAGCAACCAACCTATTGAGGTATGTGTGGAGCAATAAGTGAGTCAATCTTTAGAGATTTGTTGGATCAGGTGTCAGCGGGAGAAAACTAACAGCTCATAATGTTGCTCTGAAGATGCAACATTGCTCTGTGTGTTTTTAAAACAATGGCTGCACATGATGTGCACACTCTGTCTCATAAAAAGTTACATTTAGGAGGAGAGTCACTAAATACTACATGGTAATGCACCTGCAGCTGGAATGTGTTTGTTTTTTCATTATAAAACCACTAGAGGGTGTAATTTTACAAATTGTCATTTGCCACCTCCGTAAGACCGTTCATTTAATCAGCTGAAACAAGGACTCATTGCTATTAGAATTGAAAGGGAATGAAATGTGGAATGAATTGTGGTTTTAGAGACTAAAGTCAAATTTGTGTCGCTTTTGAATACACGACTCAAATGCTAATGTTGGGGAGATCAACGATAACAGAACCTTTCATTAATGAAGGGCTTTCATTACATTTGGATTTTGTGTCAAACATTAGGCTGGAGCCCAATGGACTGAATTACCATACGGCCCATTACTGAGGGATTCACCACAAGTTTTAAGGTCATCTTTTGATAAAAAGTAGCGATGTGAGACTAGAAGGTCTCTGGCTACAATCTGCTGTCCTTTTCCCCTGCATCTTCCTGTGGATTGAGCGTAACATAATAAGGTCGTGTTTTGTGCATCAGCTCCCTCCTGGGGCCAGGGTATCCAAGGACTGCAGAGACCTTCTGTTGCGGCTGTTAGAGAGAAATCCAGATGCCCGGATCACCTTTGCAGAGTTCTTCACTCACCCCTTTGTGGATCTGGAGCACATGCCGAGCGAGGAGAGCCTTGTGAAAGCGGTGAGGGAATAAGAGAGAGAAGGGACATGTGTGCTGGTATGTGTCTCCGCTCCAGACGAGCGTTAATAAAGTGTGTGATTGTCTGAGCAAATGTACACATGTGTTTGTAGGTTTTTGCTCATGCCTCCTCCACATGTGCCCCTACATACATGCGTTAGCAATGGAGGCTTCTTTGCATTCAGCGGTGCCACTTCTTATTTCCTCTTTTCAGAAAGAGCTGGTGCTGCAGGCCGTGCAGAAGGACCAGGAGGGGGAGAGGTCTACAGCTCTCTCCCTGTACTGCAGTGCCCTTGAGCACTTTGTCCCTGCTATTTACTGTGAGCGCAAAAACTACTTCAATATCCTCTCTGTGGCTTAAGCCCCTCAACAATGCGTTGCCTTTGTTTCACTACGATGCACCCGCAAAGTGCACTTAAAGTAAAACAAAACTTCTCTCCGCTTTCCCCAGACGAGACAGACCGACAACGTAAAGACGTCCTCAGGCAGAAGGTAAGCCTGAGAACGCTTCCCCCCTTCATTTGGATTACTTTCTATTTTCAGTGGTCTTTATTTTCTCATTGCACTCCAGTGGCTTTCACTGGGAATGAATTCTCCTCTATTAACACCATATGGAGGGGATGAAGAGCATATGGCATGGTAGACATGATTGAATTGAGTCAATGTGAGAGGACTTCCCGCANAATCTACATTTGAAGTGTTACAAAAAAGTATTTAATATGGTCTGAATTTATTGTCATAATGTAAGCCCCCTTCAATAAATGAAGCCAAGGATTTCTCATCTGAAATGTATTTTAACAGCTAATTGAAATGTGTTATCAGTTGTATTTAAGGGCAGGCATTAACCCATTTTGAAGCATTACACAAATAATATTTTTATCATTTCATACACTGAAATGTACTCTCTGTTGTTCCAGAAAGTGCAGATTGATGCATCAACTGTCCAGTTTAAACATCTGGTGACTTTTCTAATTTGGAGTGAAGGGTTTATGGCTTTATGTCTTTGTTAAAAGGTGTGTACGCTTCTGCCACACTGTGATTGTCTTGTTGAACTGACAAGTTGCTTTGTTCATGACTGTGTTGTAAAATTTTTATTTATCATTTGTTTTTGTTGTTTGCCAGTAAACGTCGACTGACATTTGGTCTTGTCTCTGAATTTGTTTCTTATTTAACTCCAATGATTGTCATAGTAAATGTATGGAAATGTGTTATTGTTAATAACTCATATTTTAACTTGAACACAGCCACAAAATCAAATTTTAACATAAAAAATACCACAGGGAGCAGCAGCTTTAATTCTGCCAATAACAGCCCAAACTGCTGTTGTTTTAATATCATCTCCAACCAGTCCATCCATTCATCTCTGACCTCTGGCATCAATAAGACATTTAGTCCCAGAGAAATTATGCTCACTGGATATTTTCCCTCTTTGGGACCATTCTCTGTAAACTCTTGTAGAGACGGTTGAAAGCAAAAATCCAAGTAGATCAGCAGTTTGTGAAATACTCATGGCACGTTCAGAGCCCCTTAAATCACCTGTCTGCATCTCTACATGACAAAATGCATCAAGTGGCTGCCATGTGATTGGCTGAAACATTTGCGTTTGAAGCAGTTGATCATATGTACAGCTCTGGAAAAAACTGAGAGACCACTGCAAATTTGTCAGTTTCTCTGATTTTGCTATTTATACCTATTTGTTTGAGTAAAATGAGCATTTTTGTTTTATTATATAAACTACTTACATCATTACTCCCAAATTCCAAATACTGTCATTAAGAGCATTTATTTGCAGAAGATTAAAAATGGTCAAAATACTAAAAAAAAGCCCACTGTTTTCAGACTGCAAATAATTGAAAAAAAAAAAAAAAAAGTCCATAATCAATTTTAAACAACACATTGCTAATTCTTTAACTCAGGAAGTATTCAGAAATCAATATTTGGTAGAATAACCCTGATTTGCAATAACATCTCTTGTGCATATTGGCATGTTCTCCACCAGTCTTTCACAGAGGAGAGTGATGACCACAGCAATGGTTTTTATACATTTCCTTATTAAATAAGCTTTGGCTCAGGTGATCATTTCATCAGTACCTTATTAGGTAGAGACAGGTGTGTTTGTGTTGGAATTAAACAGACACTGCAATGGAATGACTGTCATATATGTTGAGATGCTGATCTCTGAAAATTTTGCAGTGGTCTCTTAATTTTTTCCGGAGCTGTATATACAGTATGGTGCAGTAACACAGGACTGACGCTAGGGGGCACGATCATATTTTCTGATCCATGTTTAGTGTCAGCTGATCACTGCAGTGCAGTGTGCAGGGAAGCCTGGCTGTCAGGAATGTAAACAGACTTTCATGAGCTGAAGATTTGTCAGACCACAAGTAAGAAGCAGGTATTTGAACAGATTTTCTAAATACTTTGTTGAACTCGAATAAGCATCTTAACATTAAGTTTATATTTTCAGGAGCTGGTAATGAACAGGAAACTCACCAGGACAGAGGAGCTAAGTCAGCTAGCCTGAAGTTAGCTCCTAACCTGGGCTTCATTTCGTTCACCAAACTGTCACTTTGCTCTGTATTTGGTTATCTACAGGATGAATTAATGATCAGATAAAAGCTCTGACGAGCTTACGTGGAGTTCAGCACCTCTGCATTTGTATAGCGAAAGGAAACAATAAGATAATGTACTTTTATTATTACAAACTGTAAGAAAAAGCTCATTACACAGCACAGTTGGCCCACTATTTCATGCATTAAAGAAATAAACAGAAAAGGTGGAAATTTTCTGGGCATATGTGCAAATGTTTGTGTCAATATCAGGATCCCACTTGTTTTCAGTTAACAGAGAGAAATCCTGTATCCTGTTCTGTCGTCTTCTTCCTGTTCTTCTCCCAGAGTAAATCAACATGAGATTATTTTATTATGTGAAAGAAATGTGTTCAATTGGCTTCTTCTGTCCAGTCAGGCTCTAAATGACCAGGTGTAACTGTTCACTAACTCCCATTATGGTGAGTCATCAAAAACATAAATTATTCTGCCTCAGTCAAAGTCCTGTTTGGACTGAAATGTCAGCACTGTATAAGTCAGTTTGTACAACTTTCACAACACTGAACAAACCCAGCTCTGTGTATTATCTAACTGCTCATTAACAAACTTATATCTTTAATAGGACTGAATGAATAGCAAAAATAATCTACTCGTGAAAATAAATATATAAAAATAATCATTCCTAATAATTAAGCCCTAATAATTCCTACATTGCAATTGCAGTTTATTTTTTGATTATTTTTAGGTTCCCCATCTTATGTGTTGTTAGTCCAACACAAGCAATAAACCACTCTTTATTAAAAAGAGCACCGTATTAGATAAATATGATTACGAATCAACAACTTTAGAAAAGAAGAGCTATTTTGATTCATATGGAAAATTTGATATTACTTGCTTTATTGAAGGCCATGATCCTTGTTTTTATTCTGATTTTGAATAATAAAAACCCAAACATGAGAATGAAAAGGTAAGACCCATGTGTACACTAGATACAGGGTCATATAATGACTGAAATCTCTTAGAACTTGTGAGAAAAAAAGAACCACAAAAGAAACTCTGTATGTATATGCAGGTGCATCCCAAAAAAACAAAATATCATTAAGAAGTTGAGTATTTTTGGTAACATTTTTAGTCATTAAATAGACTCATTATACTTATAGCAAATCATTTCAAGCTTTTATTTGTTGAAACGTTGGTGATAATGGCTTACAGATGATGAAAGCCAAAAAGAAGTGTCTCAGAAAGTTAAAAATAACACATAAGACCAATAAAAAAAGATATTTCAAACAGAAATGTCATGCTTCTGAAAAGTATGTTCATTTCTATGCACTCAATATAATTTTTGTTACGTGTGACTGCTGTGATTGCCCCTTTTAGTCACTTTTCAGCCCTTTTTTACTTTTCACTGCTTGCATCGTTTCTCTTGCAAATATAGTGTTTCACAATTTGGCTCTTTGGTTGCAGCATTCAGAAACACTGGTGTAGAGCATAAAACATCTACTTCAAAAAATGTATCAAATATTCTGATTGATTTTAGATTTTAAAAAGTATTGCACTGTCTGCAACTAGAATATTGCAGGTAATTCTACAACTTAATGTAATTTACACTTAATTACCCAGCCCTAATCTTTATTCTGACAGCCAGATGAAATGGTTTCGAGAACTGTTTTTGAATGATTAGCTCCTGATCTAACAGCGGGTGACTCAGCCCTTTTGTTCTGGGTGAGTAAAATTGTTTTCTGTCATTGCAGCCCGTTGATGTTGATGTTGGTGTCACCATGGCTTCAACCTCCAGCTTTGCTCCACCAAAACTGGCTGACTTCATCCTCACAGAGAAGTTGGGCAGCGGCACCTATGCCACAGTCTACAAAGCCTATAGAAAGGTGGGTTTGAAGAGAAGTAGGAGTTCACAAATAAAAAAGTGACTTAGAGTTCAATTCAGGAGTTTTATAATTTTTTAGCAATTCGTTATAAAAGATGTGAACCTTCATTACATGGACTTTCAACCCTCACTGTTTCGAAGCTGAAGCTGAAGTGGAAATCTTTTGTGACATTTCAGGGAGATAATCGAGAGGTGGTTGCAGTGAAGGTGGTTGCAAAGAAAACTCTCAACAAGTCATCTACAGAAAACCTGCTGACAGAGATTGAAATTCTCAAAACTATGCGTCATCCTCACATCGTCCAATTAAAAGACTTTCAGGTAAGTTTGTCCATAGTCTTCTGTGTCTGGAGTCTCATGTTGATAAAATATTATAAAAGCCCTGGCAGGAAATAAAACTTGGCTCTAATAGTCATTGGTTTATGACTTTAAGTGACAAAATAATTTTCTGTGTATCCCTTGAATGTCATAAATCACCTTTTTAGTGGGATGCTGAGAACATTTATCTGATCTTGGAGTGGTGCTCTGGTGGAGATCTTTCAAGCTTCATCCGGAGTCGCAGAATTTTACCTGAGAGAGTGGCCCGACGTTTCCTGCAACAGATGGGTGAATTGCTGTTTTTTCATATGCATAGTTGGTCCCACTTTCTCTGAAAATAAAGTTTTATTCAATTGTTTTTGTATGAAAGAAGATTTAATTAATTATTCAACTTTGGCTCCATGTAAACAGCTTTTATGATCATTCAAACCGGTGTTTTCTTTTATTTCTTCTTCAGATAGATAAACAAGTAGCACAGACTGATGCACTCATGGCAAGATACAAAATTTGTGACAAAAAAATCTTAACAACTCAAATGTCAAATAGTTCTCTGCTTTTTTCAACCGCGCAGACATTATAATTACTTTGAACAGGTTTTGTTAACGCTGTCTCGGCTAGGAGCAAACTGAAAAGTTGCGTTATGGGTCAAGTTAAGTTTATCATTCTTTGTATTTCCACACGCAGCCTGTGCTCTCCAGTTTCTTAATGAGCGAAACATTTCTCACCTGGACTTGAAACCCCAGAATATTCTGCTCAGCGGCTCCATCCTCAAACTAGCAGGTGATCTCATTCCCACTAATTAAATAAAAACACTTTGATTTTCATAAGATCATTTCACTAACCTGATAGACAATTAGAGAATTGTGTTATTATATTTGCATAAGGTTACCCCTTGCAAACCGATTTTTCCCGTTGAAATGTTTATGGCTTCAAGTAAGACCCATGTGTACAGTAGATAAAGGGCCATTTACTGACTGAAATCTCTCAGTGAACTTTTTTTATTTGTGTTTCCCTCTCAGACTTTGGTTTTGCTCAGTACATGTCTCCATGGGATGAGCAGAGTGTCCTGAGAGGTTCTCCTCTTTACATGGCTCCTGAGATGGTGTGTCGGCGTCAGTACGACTCCAGGGTGGATCTCTGGTCAGTGGGAGTCATTCTTTATGGTGAGTGTTATTTTTTCACATTGAAACTCTCTTCCATGTTTATGAAGTTGAGGTTAAAATCACAGGCATCACGCAATTACATCAAAGTGTGGGTTAGAAAATAGTATAAGGATAAAATCTTAGTGTAATGTTTGGGTATTCTTTTGCCAGATTTGACTGTTTATCTTCATAGAATATATCATTTTGTGCCTTCTCCTTAAAAATGGTGGAGATTTGATGGCCCTTTGCACTGCAGCAAATTTTCCACTCTCTCAGAATGACCGCACTACAATGAGGAAATTCTTGAAGAAACAACCCCTGTGTGCACTTATAGTAAAATTAAAACATTTAATTTAAATTCAAATTATTGTAATTGAAAGACTGTTTGGGTAAGGTTACTTAAAACACCCAATAGTGTTTTATTTTTACTGGGTCGAGATGCCTTTGATTGCAGAATAATTGTACGTTTTTTTTTCCTTTTTAATCACGAGTTTTGCAATTTTTGTTCATTGCTACAATATTATTGAATGAAATCAGCAAAAAACATTGCAACATGCATTGCAATTTTTTAAAAAGGTGCTGTGAAATCAGGTATTTCAACTGCAACAATCCCAAAGTGCACTCTAACTTTTAAAATGCATCTCAAGCACTGGCAATACAGTGACTTTCACTCCTGCATTACATGCATTAACTGAAACAAGATGTGTTCAAAGTTCAAGTAAATTGTGGAGATGTAATAATAATAATAATAATGCATTTTATTTAAAAGCGCCTTTCAGGACACTCAAGGACGCTGAACAAGATTAAAAACAACCACAGTAAAATCAACAGTAAGAATAAGATAAACAATAATGATTAAATCAACAAAAGAGAAGCACAAACACTCTTCCTGGTCGCCCCTCTCCTCCATCCTCTAACAGTGCACCCCATACCAGTCCTGAACAGGTGAGTTTTGAGTCTGGATTTAAACAGAGACAGGGAGGTCAGGTTTCTGAGGTCCGGTGGGAGAGAGTTCCAGAGCTGGGGAGCAGAGCGACTGAAGGCCCTGCTCCCCATGGTGCTGAGGCGAGCAGAGGGCACAGAGAGGTGGGTGGAGGAGGAGGATCTGAGGGAGCGGGCTGGAGTGGCAACATGTGATGAAAAGTCTTGTGTATATTTTGATGCTGTCATTGTAATATTGTTTTTGTGCTTACAGAGGCGCTGTTTGGGCGAGCCCCATTTGCATCGAGGTCCTACACTGAGTTAGAGGAGAAGATACGCAGCAACCAACCTATTGAGGTATGTGTGGAGCAATAAATGAGTCTATCTTTAGAGATTTGTTGGATCAGGTGTCAGCGGGAGAAAACTAACAGCTCATAATGTTGCTCTGAAAATGCAACATTGCTCTGTGTGTTTTTCAAACAATGGCTGCACATGATGTGCACACTCTGTCTCATAAAAAGTTACGTCTAGGGGGAGAGTCACTAAATACTACATGGTAATGCACCTGCAGCTGGAATGTGTTTGTTTTTTCATTATAAAACCACTAGAGGGCGTAATTTTACAAATTCTCATTTGCCACCTCCAAAAGACAGTTCATTTAATCAGCTGAAACAAAGACTCATTGCTATGAGAATTGAAAGGGAATGAAATGTGGAATGAATTGTGGTTTTAGAGACAAAAGTCAAATTTGTGTCGCTTTTGAATACACGACCCAAATGCTAATGTTGGGGAGATCAACAATAACTGAACCTTTCATTAATGAAGGGCTTTCATTACATTTGGATTTTGTGTCAAACATTAGGCTGGAGCCCAATGGACTAAATTACCATACGGCCCATTACTGGGGGATTCACCACAAGTTTTAAGGTCATCTTTTGATAAAAAGTAGCGATGTGAGACTAGAAGGTCTCTGGCTACAATCTGCTGTCCTTTTCCCCTGCATCTTCCTGTGGATTGAGCGTAACATAATAAGGTCGTGTTTTGTGCATCAGCTCCCTCCTGGGGCCAGGGTATCCAAGGACTGCAGAGACCTTCTGTTGCGGCTGTTAGAGAGAAATCCAGATGCCCGGATCACCTTTGCAGAGTTCTTCACTCACCCCTTTGTGGATCTGGAGCACATGCCGAGCGAAGAGAGCCTTGTGAAAGCGGTGAGAGAATAAGAGAGAGAAGGGACATGTGTGCTGGCATGTGTCTCCGCTCCAGACGAGCGTTAATAAAGTGTGTGATTGTCTGAGCAAATGTACACATGTGTTTGTAGGTTTTTGCTCATGCCTCCTCCACATGTGCCCCTACATACATGCATTAGCAATGGAGTCTTCTTTGCATTCAGCAGTGCCACTTCTTATTTCCTCTTTTCAGAAAGAGCTGGTGCTGCAGGCCGTGCAGAAGGACCAGGAGGGGGAGAGGTCTACAGCTCTCTCCCTGTACTGCAGTGCCCTTGAGCACTTTGTTCCTGCTATTTACTGTGAGCGCAAAAACTACTTCAATATCCTCTCTGTGGCTTAAGCCCCTCAACAATGCGTTGCCTTTGTTTTACTACGATGCACCCGCAAAGTGCACTTAAAGTAAAACAAAACTTCTCTCCGCTTTCCCCAGACGAGACAGACCGACAACGTAAAGACGTCCTCAGGCAGAAGGTAAGCCTGAGAACGCTTCCCCCCTTCATTTGGATTACTTTCTATTTTCAGTGGTCTTTATTTTCTCATTGCACTCCAGTGGCTTTCACTGGGAATGAATTCTCCTCTATTAACACCATATGGAGGGGATGAAGAGCATATGGCATGGTAGACATGATTGAATTGAGTCAATGTGAGAGGACTTCCCGCAGGTCAGGCAGTATGCATCCAGAGCTGAGGAGCTGAAAGCCTTGGTGGCCTCCGACAACAGACTGAGCTTTGAGGAGGCCCGGACCTCCAGGGATGTCCTGCGAGGTAAAGAACACAGCTCAGTGCAGGGGTGGAGCTGCTGTAAGTCGGCTTCAGCCAGGTTTGGGCTGGAGCTGCTGAACAGAGATACTGGAGTTTTGTGTTTTTTTGCTTTTAGCTGAGCAATGAATCTCTAGTCTTTTTATTCCATTCTTCTTGTTATGCTGTTTCAATGTATTTCTTTAAAATGCATTACTTTAGTAATAAAAACTGGGAAGTTGCATAACACAGCTGTATACATGCTGTTCCTCTGGCATCTTTAACTCATTTTCTTTCCCCCTGCCTGAGGTCGAAGGTCAAGGTCAGCCAAAAACATTGACTCTCGCAGGGATTTGGTGTTTTGCTTGTAGACTCTTTTGCTCACTTGACCCATGGCTTGGCCCCGCCCCCCTCCACACACTCAGACAAACGATGAACGTTCAGTGACAGGAGCTATAACAGGTGTTACAGTAGGAGACATTTTGCAGGGGGCTATTGAGGATTTTTGAAGAAAGAAAAATAATATATCCTCTAGAAGACGCTAGAGGAATATATTCATCACTTTATTTTTTACGAAAGTCAAAGAAAAGCTTCAGTCACAGCCAAAATCTACAGGTCCCAATGCAAACATGATAAACCACACCTCTTTGCCATCACTACTGAAGTTTAAGTTTCTAGCTATGAGAAAAGTATAACGGCTTTTTACCATCTTTACTATGAGTTTCTCTCATTGTAGTTTCATTGGAGCCCATTGGACAATAGCTGACAATGATGTGTTTGATAGTGGTGGGCTAAAAGATCTGAAATAGGAATATATCGACAACAATGTTGGAATTAGTATTGCTCAGTACTTGGGTGATGTGATTGATACTTAAAATTATCAGTAAATTGCTGATTTTCCAAATATTTTTTTGTTTCTGTAATAGTCAGTCTACCAGTATGTGCAAGCTGTTTGATCAAAATGATAAATTTAGTGCTGGAATATAATAAATGTTGATATCCATGAACATTCAAATTTACTAATTAAGCAGGAAAAAATTAAAGCACATAACTGTTTCCTGATCAAAAAATTAGTTATTTTCTTTAATTCATCAGCTAAAACATCAGCTTTCGTGGTTGTGTGTTATTCTTGAAAAATTTTGACACACTTCTTTTCCATGTAAAAAGGATCAATATGAGTATTGAAATTAATAGTAATGGCTCTATATTAACTTAGTAATGGATTGTTGTTACATTTTGCAGTGTTGCAGTGCACACAGCTAATGTATGATCAACAAAGTTCAAACACTAGAAAAAAACAGGCCAATGAGCTCAAAGTGCCATGATGAACAACACAACAACTTCAGCTAACGTTAAAAATGACGAAGATAACGTCATTTTTTTCCAGCAAAGTGACAAAATGTTGCCCAAACACAATGTTGACTTGCCTTAGAGCAGTTGTAGACATCCTTGTTAACTCTATTCACATTGAGTTGATGTTGTGGTCTGCTGCACATCTTTATCCAAAGAAGACGGTTTTCTCAGTTGAGATGTGACTAATGAAGGGTAAAAGATACATACTGCTGCCCAGGCTCTCAGGATATCTTGTGTTATCCCATCAACACCATTTGACCATTTTTAAACTTATAATCTAAGAAAAAATAATAAAACAGAACAAAAGCTGACTTTCATCAATGCATTTCAGTGGTCTACCGGGCAGAGAATGTCTGAGCGTATGGGGATGGCTATGTGCACTGTGATTGGCTTATAGTGTTTGGGGGCGGGACTTAGCCATTGTTCAATAACCTCACTCTATTTAAATAAATGTCTTGAAATTTATGGTGTCTTGAGTCTTGGGCTTGAGTTCAGATGAACTTGTGATGAATTGTTGCATGTTTTTTCAATGTAAGGCATTGGTGGTGCTATAAGACGTTGAGTTGATCTTAAAGTGGGTTTTGTTTTTTTCTTTCCTCAGAAATGTCTCGGGACCAGCCCCGGCTGCTGGCTGCTCTGGAGATGGCCTCTGTTGCCATTGCTAAGGTTAGAGGGAGTTTACTGCTGCATGATGACACAGCTTTAGAAACACACAAAGACAGGGTGAAGCAGAAGTAATACAAGGGTGAAAAAACAAACCAGCAGGGAACAAACCGATCCCCTTTTTCAGTCTGCTTTCCAAACCACATCTTTTAAAATCACTGGTGAACCAAAAACATCTTTTCTGCGGTTTTGCTACCCGTGTGTTTTATATTTGTGTGTCTCCACCATTTACAGCCTAAAAATATTGAGGATGTGTACAACCACCGGTCACAGATTTCTTAACAGAGTGAAACGATTCAACTCAGCAACCACTAAGGTTTGAGTTTATCTGAAGTCACAGTGAAATGATGATTCACCTTATTTTGAACCTTCTCTTATAGGAGGAGAGTGGAGCCGATGATCAGGAGGCCCTGGATGTGTATCAGCAGTGTTTAGGAGAGCTACTGCTGGCACTAGCAGGTAGATAAATTACTTTAATGCCGTACAATATTACTTTGTACTAGCACTTACTAGAAAGGTAATGGTCTTCATTTCCTGTCTTTGGTTTAGAGTTTACCCTGCAGTTCTTTTACAAAAATGGTCATTCTTTGTGAGCAGTTTGGTATGGAAGCCCTCAAAGGCCATGATTGATTCTACAATCCAATTGCTCAGCTTTCTCAGGATAACAACTTATTTTACTCATCATCTCAAGAAAACACGATTTGACATCCTTATATCCAACCACGGTCACACCATCCATTCTTCAGATAAATCCAGTCACACAAACCAGGCTTTACATGATTAGACTAAATGTTATGAGCCGTGTTTGTGATGCGATCAGTGGGACTGTGGAAATGTGGGTTCTTTTGGCAAATGACTGATGCTACAAATCTATGAATGGAAATGCAATCTGTCCTGTCTTGACTTTGTTTCTTCTAGATCTTGCATTGCGTCAAAATGCATCCAATGCACTCCAAAATCAAACTTCTGAGGTCCAATCACGAACATAGCAGAAAGCAGCATTTTCTTACCAAGATAGTGCAGAAAATTATTTGTTATCTTGAGGAAACAGTAAATTAATTGGAGAAAATCATTGCCTTTGAAGTTCTGTCATAGTTCAGAGCTGTGAGCATGATGTTTTCTTAATCATGAAGTGGCCCCCTGAAATCCAGACTCCCAGAGGTCGTGCCCTCCCACTTTAGGGATATGCATCCTGTGTCAATGTAGGCCCTTGCTCATGGACACAATGACGATAGTGAGTGAGGATGGAAGAGAAAGGTATCATATTATAGTCACACATGACATTCAACATTTCCGTCTGTGTTTTCTACACATTTTTAAGGGAAAAGACTGAAAAGAAGCTGGAAAAAGAAATTATTAAAAGATGGACAGGTGAACAAAGATTCATAATGAACAGGGGATTCTTAAGGAAAACTGTGTTAGATCTAAGGTGACAGAGAAAAGCAAAGAGGGACAGACTCTTCATGATTTTAACTAAGTGGACAGAGTGTGCAAATCTTTATAGACCAGATTTCTTCTGACTTGTTGGAGTAAATGAGTCAGAATGTAAAAAGAAGTTATTTAATTGCATCCATGAGCTTACTCTCTATTTTCAACCCGTTGTTTGACCCAAAGTGAAACTGCAAAAGCTTGTGTCACTTAAAAATAAACAAAAGAAGAGACAGACTAAAAATACTTTATCAAACTATCATTCTTAAATCTGTCTCTTTCCGTTTCACAAAGTCTTGTTAAAGTGGATTCACTTTTATGGGCTATGTAAAGTGATGAATGTGAGGTCTGCCCCAGAATAAGTAAAAAAAAAATGGGGTGAATCACACAAAAGAGAGGAGCTGGAAAAAAGGAAACACAAAAGCTGGACAGAGATTAAAGATGTAGAGATACTCTGAAGTGAGACTTAACTGGAAACAGAGAAAGAGTCATCCAGAAAATCTCAAAGAGATGGAAAAGAGGTTGGAGAAAGTGATTTAGAACGAGTGAAAGACAAACTGACAGAGTGAAGCATTAGACTTGGAGAGAGACAGAGACACTTAATAAGCGACAAGCAGACAAACAGACAGAGGAGCTACAGAAGAGACTCCAGTGACTCTCTCTGCGGCCTGGCGTCCATTAGCCCGGGCTCATGAGCTCATCTGGAAGATCGGCCTAATGGAAGAGGTGGGATCGAGTGATCCAGATGTGGCTTTGAGCCGGGATCAGACTCGGTGCCAGCACCCTGTGTGTGGTACGAGAGCCCGGCCATCTGCTTCTCATTCAGGCAGCACACTTTATTTGTTTGTGTTATTGCACACAAGAAACAAATAAAAACTATTATCTCTCTTTTATACAAGAGCTTGAATCATCCAGCCAGAGCTGTGTAAGGTTGTTCTCGTACGTACGGGTTATAACATTTTTGCTTTTTAGGTTTGTGGTTAAAGCAAATCGTTTGTAAGAAAGAACTTTATCATCAATCAATGGGTGGTTGTTTTAAGAAGTGTTGTCAAAAAACCTCATTGAGTCAGTGTTGTAGTGCTTTCATTTATAAACATGAAAGAATTGTTTTTCAGTTTTGTTCTGCATTTGGCATTTTCTCACCAATATCAAGACCAGTTTTTCTCAAATCAGACAGTAGAACGATACAAAGAAAAGGATGCTGTTGTATCCTTCAAGCAAGATAAACAAAGTGTGAAAAAGTGTTAAATTCATGCTTTGTTTTCCATTTTAACCTGTGAAGTGGAGTATGAGGTTTAGTCACTTTCGGGCAAAAAAGGGCAAATATCTCTTTTCGAGGACAACTTTTGCTTTTTCAAAGAGTTTTGTATGAAGCAGTCTTTTCTCACTAGCCAAAACATGCCTTCACTTTTCTCTCTCTGATCAATACTGTATGATTTCCTGGTCCAGTTGATCCGATGCCACCCTAACCCGCCTCTCCAGTGTCAGGCTGCCTCTCTGTGTGGGCACAGCAGAAACCACCAGGGGGGTTGAGGGAGAAAACATTGGTTCTTTGTTTGGCTAAGAGCTCTTTGTTGCCCATTTTCCCAACATGCCTTGCCACCAGAGTGCTCTCCTCCCCTCTCTCTCTCTCTCTCTCTCTCCGTCTCCCCTCCAGGATGACTGACTGTGAAAACACTGGCCTACATTAGAATCATTTCCACCCCTGAGACTCCGTCTACATGCTCACGAAATCCAATCTTGTAGTTGACCTCTTCTTGAGCAAACAAGGTGATTAGTGAGTGGACCCTCTCCTCCCTTCCTCTCCTCATTATTCTCTGTTTCTTTTTTTCCTCTTCTGGGTGAGCCAGCCGAGCCGCAGGGCCGCAGAAGAGAGCTGCTCCACGGTGAGGTGAGTGGGTGAGGAGGGTCTTCTGGTTGAGTGCTCGTAATAAGAAAGTCTATCTGTCACCTCTAAAGAGCTCTGGGCTGATCACCGAGCTCTGTGGACGCTTCGTCACGTGACTGCAAAGGTCACATGTGCGTGTTGTTATCGAGGCCAAATAATGTAATCCATCATTTTTATTACTGTTACATGCACATAATTCACTGACTGTCATTTAGCAAAGGGCTCCAAGCCCTTTGATCACGACCATTCAGTGGTGAAAAAAGTCATACACAAAAGTCCCCTCAGTTTCATCTCACAACACCCTTCACTTCAGTGTTTGGTCTGAAAAACATTCAATAACTCTTAAGGTTAAAGCAGTAAACAGCATCAAACAACAGTACAGATCATCTTTTGATCGTTGTCACATTTTTGGGGGGTAAAACTTGTATGTTGTTTCTTTGAAATATATCTTTTAGAAAGCCAGAGCAAAACAATAATTAATTCTCATTTATATCCAGACATAATGATATTTAGTATATACATTGATTTATTGTTTTATTAATTAGAGCTCCTCTCTGCTGTCACCTGTTGGCAAAAAATCCAAACTGTTGAATGAGTTAAACTGTTAAACCAAATTTGTTTAATAAGAAAAAATAACCTGGGTTTACAAAATGATAATTTCCTCTTGGTGCTATTTATCTCACACAACCTCAAGTTAATGAATACATTACAAATCACTATGCATCCTGCAAGCATCTTTATTTTATGAGGAAAGTCAGTTTAAATAAGGTAGCTGTTCCTATGTTTTTTATTTCCAAAACACACGTCCACTTCTGATCCAGATCTTCACCACATGTTCAATTTTGTCCACAGGGGCTGAAAATCTCTTGTTAAGTACTCGTATCAAACCTTGTCTCTCCAACAACTCAAACATCCAACTCTACTTCATCCTAAATTTTGATGGTCCAATAAATGTGCTGGCTAAAACATTCAGGAACCATAATTCTTAATAACTGCATTTATATTTCTCTCAGCCAAACATGTAAAGGATCTGTGTGTGTCTTCAGTGCTCTATGCGGCTTTGTTTTTGTGCATTCTTCAGTCAGCAACAGCTCCAACACCACACAGACAATATTTTACCAACAGAGACCAGGAGAGGACAGAGGACTGACTGAGACCTCCCTATTTGAAGTTTTATGGATGCTTGTCTGGAGTAGATTCAGATGGGGGTGTGATAATCTAACACAGTAATAGGGAGGTGGGGGTTGGGGGTTCAATCTAAAGCATGTGTGTACCTAAAAGAACCAGCACATGCAGCTTTGACTGGCCTCCATGTGTGTTCATATCTACTGTAGAGCACACGTTAGCCTTTAAAGCTGTAGCTTCATATCCTGTCTCCCTCATGTAAACCACAGCTTTCATCTGTCAAGTGCATGTAGATTGAGAGTCGAGTCAGTATGACTGAAAATGTTCGGGTCATGTTGCTGCTGTGTGAAGCGACTCATTAAGTTACCCATGTGTTTTGGAGCATCTTAAGACTTCTTCAACATTATTACACTTGGTGATTAAAGGGCAGAGTACTCAAAATGATTTACTCCAACAGGGACATGAACAGAGATCCCCCATGAATATGACCCTCAGATGTGACTGCAGTGATACCCAAGACTGTTTGCTTTATACTGCAGAGTAATGGTGATTTAAGTAGACACGAGGTGCAGCCAAAACCTTCACGATCATCAGAGGACCACAGTAAAGAGCGCCCTCGAGCATGTGACGACAGCGTTTACCAACAGCACATGTGCACAACATGAAATGTTTTCAAAATGTGACAAAAAGAAGGAGCTCTTTAGCAGAGGTGATCAGTTCAATCCTATTCTGTCTGTGGGTTTGTTTACTCACCTACACACATCTTAAACCTGCACAGGTTCTTAATTTTTCTTCTTTGCACGAAAAAGGAAAACAACCCAGTAAATAAATCGAGTACTGGAGGATTCCCAAAGAGATGAATTTCCAAAAAAATCATCTCCTGGTTAAACACTATAAGAGCTGGAACTGGTGAAATATCATAAGAAGTTGATTTTTCTTTGGTTGAACTCAGTACCAGTATCAGTACTTTCAAAAAAGAAACTCATATTAATCAGAATCATGAAAAATTCACATTAAGTGAAGAGTTGCTAAAACAAAACTTGAGGCACAGTGAGAGTTTGCGCTAACATTGTCATACTAACATGCATCTGTTTAATATTTTCCACACAGCTCTGAACAACAAGTTTACAAAGAACCTTAACTACAGAACTGTTTTGTATTCACTTTAGAAAGTTTTGTTTGTTTGTTTGTTTAATAAGCAAGTTAATTATGTCAGAATTTTATGAAGAGTCTTTACTGAAAAAAAAAATCAAAATCTGTCATGTTTCTCTGGATTGATAAGGCTCAGAGCATTAGATGCCCTTCATGTGTGTCCAATAATGTCAGTCATTGTCTAGTTGTCTGCATGAATGCACGTCAGAAACATCACCTTTTATCCTTGAAACATGCCATTTAAACTGTTGGACTCATGCAGTAATAACACAGCAACGTCCAGTAGAGCAGAGTGAGGTAATGAGTCCGAAGCTGCCTCCATAAAGTCAACAATTTAATAAAATCATCTTTGTTTCTCAGAGATACATTACCCAATGTCTCAAAACCCTAAATAATTAGATTGGATTGAACTTATGAGTCAGTTATGCTTCTGATGCTTTCTGAGATTTTCTTTTTATCCAGAGAAGCAAAGGATTTTCATTCCATGAATTAAATGTGATAGATTTAATATTCAACAGTCTAATAAATGGAGACATTTTAATAGAAATCAACTTTAAATTGAAAAGCAGTCCACTTGCTGGTGGCATGTCAAGGTAATAAACAACAGAATGCTGAACAAAATGAGTTAATTCATGTGTAGGAATTATGTCAAAGGTGCAAAACTAACATAACACTTATTGAAATTTTGTATCTCACCAGATTAAAACCCTCATGTCCAGAGCTGAATACCTCAAGAAACACATCAAGGTGAGCACACTCTCTCATAAATCTTCAACTAAGAGATGAGACAGACATTTTTAGACTGGTTGAATAAATTTGCAACAGAACACAAAATGTGTTTGTTTCTAATGAAGGTTAATGAGCAGGATCAGGGCTTTTTCTAGATTCTTGAATTAATTTGATTTATTTATTTAAAGGGACAGTGCACATTAATGAACCTTTCATTGCAGTGTCCTTGTAAATATGCTGTTAATTAAGTGTTGACCATGAGGCTAATTTTCATCTGCCGTCCCTGGCGGAGTGAAAAACAATAACAAGAGATGAATAAAGAAAGATCAAAGAAAGTAGCATAAAATTATCGTTAAAAAAAGCACAATACATTTCAGTAGCATCACTTACACTAAGAATAGTTTAACCAGCTATAAAGGGCAATTAAGTATTGTACTCTTCCTGCAACACAAAGGTTCAGCCAACATATCGGTAGCCCATCTAAAAAGTTTAAATATTGGTAATGTTAGAGAAATTTGAACCAGGTAATAACATCAGAGTCTCTGTCTGTAAATACTGCACTCATTTAATTGTTATTTCTAATTTCTTTCGGCTAAAATCTAGCACGTGTTAATTTTTCAGATGCGGGAGACTCAAAGGGATGCGTCTTTGGACCGAGAACCTCTGGCAGACTCTGTCAGGAGCAGTGAGTTCTTCAGTTGTGTTTTCTGCAAACAGCTTTTCTGCTCATGAATGTGTTTTTTCAGGAACCTTGCAGCAGTTGTGATAGACAGCTGTGTAGAGGTTTGGTTCAGGGAGGTTATGGGGGTGAAATGAGGACTGAAAGTTGTCAGAAAAATGTCTTTTCATTAAAGGTTTTTTCCACTTGTAAAATTTGAGCCATTCTCTTGCCGTGCTGGCCACCCGGCAGGACGGTCTGGCTCTTTGATTTCATTTCAGTGCAGCCCTGGGCAGCTCTGTCTTCTGCCCTCTTGTAAAGCTGACCTTGTGAAAGCGAGACTCGGTGCTTGCAAAAAGCTAACCTTTAACACACAAACGGAAGAGGCAGCACACACTCATACACACACACAGTTAAGTTCTCACACATCAAACCAAGAATAACATGAAAACATATTGTACCATACAATCTCCTGGAGTTGTGCCAGTATTTTACTATTAAAAAAGTGATACATTAATAATGTGAATTTCATTAAACGTACTTATACCTCCATAGCTGTAACATATATACACATGCAGCCTAATTCCTGATGTTTTCTGGGCTCAGCTCTAGATGAATAGTAGATACTTAAAGCCCAGACAATATCCTGTTCTCAGCAAGAAATTCCTGTGGAGTTATGAATAAGAAAAAGAAAAAAAAATGAAGAAGGGGGAAGGGCACAAAGTACTCTGGAGACCGCTCAAGTTTCACAAAGAACGTGACTTCTTATTCTGCTGCTGTTATTTTAATAAAACCGCGCCACAGTCAGCCGTACGGGCTGGCACTGAGCCAACAGCAGCTGTGCTGAGAGGGTCGCAGAAACGCCCAAGTCTGTCTGCTGACCTTAGACTACTCCAAAACATCACACTGGAACCTGCCGCAGGCAATTTACATTTAAGATGTCAGGCAGCACTCAGTGTTTGAGTGTTTGGGTTGAGCCTGGAGCACTAAACCCTCACAGACTTCATTTACATCACATGCATGATCAAAATGTTCCCATGAAAAGATCGGGAATGAAAGGTTTATGCTTACGTGCATTTTTGGTGTCGATGTTTGGTTGATGTAGTGACAGAAAATGAGGCTCCGTCTTTCCTCTAGGTCAAAATGTTTACCTGAGTTTGTTTACCAAGGGGGGGTTGAGTACACAACCCTCTAAAAACTGCAAAAGATTATAGTAAACACCAGTTTTTTAAAAGGATGACAGGACTTGTCATGTTTTACCTAAACAGGGTTCAAATCTTTAAAACTTCTTTTAAAAATATACATAAGAAGGTTGGAAATTATCGTTAGTTTCTTCTGTTTAAAAATCCTCTGAAGTTCAGAGAGAGGGTTCGTTTTCTAAAGTGTCAAAAACCATCACTGGAAATATTTTTTCTTTCAAACACATGGGCCAACTTTGCAAAATGTCTGATGTGGTTTCTCAT
Source organism: Thalassoma bifasciatum (assembly GCA_008086565.1). Taxonomy (NCBI): domain Eukaryota; kingdom Metazoa; phylum Chordata; class Actinopteri; order Labriformes; family Labridae; genus Thalassoma; species Thalassoma bifasciatum. The sequence goes on along the minus strand of RPOG01000762.1, from coordinate 99,810 downwards.
CCTACAGAACTTCTTTTGCTGTATTACATGTAATAGATGAGCAAGTGTTTTTAAATGTTTGTGATCTTGAAAAAAAAAACCCACTGAACTCATCACCCATTTTGTGTTTTCTCAGCTTGCTGTTTGCAGTAAATTTGAAGGCCACCGTGGGAACAGACTCAGAAGCACCACGTGGCATCAGATGGCCTGTCAGTCAGCGCTCACAGGACTCACAGACTTCACCTGAACAGGTCTCCGTCAGGGCCAAATCAAACTGGTGCCACACCACATCCTAACTCAGGCAGAACGCTGTCTGGGTGGGATGTTACAGTTGCCAGTTTCATGTGGTGAATGTTTTTGGCTGAGGCAGGAGAGTTGATGATTTGTCTGGCAGGTTGAGAGCTTATTAATTCTTTCTGGGGAAAAAAAAAAAAAGTTGGTGAAAAAAAAACTGAAAGAAGCTCTTGAACTTTGAACATCCACACTAGTGAATGTGAAAGTTTTTGCAAATGCTTGGCCTCAAATCCCTTCTCCTGATGCACCATTGATATGTTAATACTGGACAGCTTGTATGACAATACCACACTGTCATGGTAAACGAGTTAAACCCAGGCTGCTCGCACTGATTTCAGCCTAAATGTTGCAGTACTCCGCACACACCCAGAAACTGTGACAACCCAAAACATGATCAACTAGGAGCTGTGACAAGAGAGATCATGTGATTTTTGAACTTGAGTAAAAACTAAATCATATCGAGGCCTCTACAAACACGCATTCCCCCTCGGCCCTTCTTCCCACTGCCTTTGCTGTGGGTGAACCACACGCTTACCATGCTCTCTCCGCTGATCGAGCCCTCTCCACCACTATGAGGGGAAAACTGGAGAGGTGCGGCCTCTGTCTTATTTACACTGGACTTGGATTTTCTTAGGTTTGGCACTGGTTTCATATCTGAGGGATACAGTCAGTTGTGGAACTCAAGCAAAGCCTTCATAACCAGGCCTCCAAGAAACGGTAAAAAGCTTAACAGCCGGTAGCAGGCTGATAATCCTCTCTGTTGTAGGTCTGCACAAACTGGTTTGATCTCAGAAAGGTTAAGCACTTCAATATCCCAAACGGGAGCTCAACTTTGAAGAGTGGGGTGTATAACTGAAACAGGATTAAAAGAGAAAAGTGTAACTGTTGTTTCATTTTGTATTTTTTTTATTTGAATATTTGTAAAACTGTGAATATATAATTCTTTTATTTATTAAAATGCAAATATAAGAAATAACACCACACTCACTGAGATCTTTGTAGGCTGAAAGTTTTGTCAACAGCACCAGGCAAGCGCTCGTATTTCAAGGCCTATGGAAAGATTAATGTGCCGTCATGGGAGCGACGCTGCTGGTCCCTGGCCATCGTCATCATCTGGAGGGCCGCTCTACAGGAACAGCTGGCTCATGTCCACAGGAGGAAAAGAGAGGCAAAGGAGGCAGACATGGGAAAGTCAGGATATCTGATTATTATAACATTCATAGAAAAAGTCAGGAAAACTTGGGAAACTTAAGTTATCGATTTTCAAAATTATGTTGGTCATGCAAGGAACATAATGTAGTTGTCACACCTCTTTTTATCTCATGTCATGCTACTTATGTCTCCTCCTTTAATATTTCTCATCACTGAGCTTTTCTTTAGGTTGAAAACCAGAGATGCACAGAGTTTGAAAATCAGGCACTGGTACAGACGTTTGGTCCATTACTTCTGCGTCTGTTTTTCAAATGAGCTGAGATTGATGTATTGAAACTGTATTTAAGTCTCTCCTTAAATGTCACCGGAACATGTCTGACAAACTACATGTCACTGGTCTTTTTCAGAGATACTCCCACACTGCTGTCAGTTTTGTTAGTATTTGGCCATGAAAACCTCAGAGTTGGTTGAACAAATGTTTTTCCCTAAAATCTGTCAGAGATGTCAGAAAGTGTCAGGATGCAGTAAGATAACGGGAAAATCTTTCTGAGTTTGTTGCATTGCAAATTATTTGTGGATTTGGGTTGGTGATGCAATTATCAGTTCAACCAATACATTTGTGCATCCCTTTTAAAAAACCCTACAGGAAACCATTGTGGAGGAAATTCTTGACTGATGTATCTGTTGGCTGATATACGCTTGAAGGGACTATGAGGACTTTCTAGGTGATCTTGAAAAAGTATCATATCTAGTCTCATAGGTTGTTTCTAAAATGCCAATCCCCAGCTTCCTGATCATGTCAGACTGGACCAGATTGATTTGTGGCTCATCAAAGTCTCCATGACAACGCCATGCTGGCTGACAACGTTTAGCAGTTATAAGAGATCTGTGTTTTTCTTTACTGAAAACAATTTCTGTGATTTATTTAGTTGGAATAGTGGACACCAGGGCTGGACTGTCTGACAGAAGAGGGACAGAAGGGCAGCAGAAACCTAAATGGGAGAGTGATGGAGCTCAAGCTAAAGGCTAAACCATGAGCTAATGGCATAAACATGAGCTAAGAGCTGTAACATGGGTTAAGCTGTGAGTGATAATGTTCATTCCAACCCACATACAGCGGTTAAACTGCAGGGATCTGTTCAAACTTGAGAGTCTATCAATAAAATGAAGAGTGGTGTTATGTTTGCTCTGCTTGGTAGTTAAGCACTGGTAAGACATAACCAGGATTCACTAACGTTACATGGTACCAGTATGTCTCAGAGCACTGGGCTGTGAGCAGCACAAAATTTAGCCGGTTACTAAACTAAGGTACAGACTCACAAAGTTTGCTTGTTGTCACGTTTCAGCGCTATGTAATTGTTGACACATTACCTTGTTACGTTGTATCCGGTAGAAAGTTATCTTGAACAAAGAAAAGTGGAGTTTGAGTGATTTGCCTTGGTAGTCACTGGGTATGAAACTATAGTGATCCCTGTATCTGTGTTAAATGTCCCCTGAAGTTTTAATCAGTTCAGTTTAGGGATGCACCCAACCAACTCCTGACTCCTGGGCTTTAGTGATGGTCAATGATCTGATCAAATACCAGAGGTTATTTAACATTCTCTAGAATGTTTGGGCAGCTTCAGGCTTTTCTGATCTTGTAGACCAAAATCTGATAATCATGTAGTTAACCTGATGTGTTGATGACATAAAACAGAAGAGCATAGAAATTAGTGGAATAGATCTGTCCACCATTTGTCACTGACACCAGTCTCACTGTTTGAGTCTTAATCGTACTGCTGTCTGATGTAAAAGCTGTGCATGGGGTGCGTGGGTGAGTGTGGAAAAAAGTCCTGATGATGTCACAGTGATGTCATCAGGCCAAGCTGGGGAGTTTGTTTATTACATGGTTTGGATTTCTGCAGGTGTAGATGGTGTTCAGTCACTGTTCAAGCTGAACAATGCTAAGTTTGGAAACCTGTCTCTAGTTCTCGCTCCCCTCAAACAGAAAGATGTGCAATAATGAAATCCCTCTACATTAATGGGCTTAAAGTGCAACTCAGAGGACCATGACGCTTCAATACAGCCGTGTCTGAGTTCAGGTAAAGTATGTTCAGTTGTACCAGAAGTTGTGAGATGCAGTGCTTGGCTGTCACTGCCTTTGGTTAAACAAGTGGTTTTTAAATACACCCAGAACTCTCAGTCATGTTTGTTTTCTGCCCCACCAGCTGCTCCATCACATTCACCTGCCAGGTGTAAATCACTCCCAGACTCTGGTTAGAGCAGTGAGGCCGTGAGTCCTGGAGCAGCAGGATGTGGAACCACTGGGTGCTGTGTTTGTGCCTGTGCCGTGCAGCGTCAGGGGGAGGGGGGGAGGCTCTAATTGGCTAACCTTGCCCACGGTGTTGGCTCAGCTTTATTTCTTTAATCATGACTGGAGAGAGTTACTGCCAGGAAAACTGTGGATCCAGTTTTGACCCTTTTTTTATGTTGCTTATGCGTAGGAGTTGTACCAGGTTATGCCCCCCACCCACCACCCCACTTACACACACCAAAACAGCACACATAATATCCTTAATGCAACCCAGAAAGAAGGATTCTGAAATGGAAAACCTTAAATCTCCATCCCCCCTCCTCTGTGACATCCCCTCAGTCTCTTAACCTGACCACAACCTACGGCATTGTGGCTTAATTGGCCTCCATTTCCCTGCAGCTTCAACAACACCACTTATTGCTGGCTCCTCTCCATGTCCCCCGGTTCTGTTGATCCTGTTGATGGAGCAGCATCTGAGTCATACTGGCATCATCCGTGAGGAGGGGTCTCGATGTGTTGGACCTTCAGAAACCTCTCGATTCCAGAAACCTCTGCTCTGAAAACGCAGGTCAGACATTCACTGCGGCTCGATGGTTATCATGAATGGAACATTGTACCTTTGAGAGACAAGAGCCTCCCAAATCCTCTGGTCACTCCCACATTGGAGTAATGAGGAGAGAGTGGGGGTCAGGTTAGGGAGGTCGGGCTGAGAGAAGGGAGGGGGTGTTCGGAGAAATGGCGAATAAAGATAATTTAGAAAATGGGCTCCAGCACAGTGCTGCCTCTGTATCCCCCCGTTCCCCTCCACACACTCAACTCCCCGAGGCTGCTCTGCTCATGTTTGTTTTGATTTGGCTCCCAGATTCGGGGTGAGTAGGGTTGAAGGGGGGGTTATGTTGGAGGACTTTAAGATGCATGGCATTGGTTAAGACAGATTGGACCAGAGACAATCTAACCAAAGTAGAGGGAGTCATGCTACACTGTAGCTGTAGGCCTCCAGTGTTTCTCTATCTCCTTTTTTAATGACACAAGAGACAGTTGGAAGCGATCGAGGATTCCTGTGGTTGAGGAAAATCAGGAGAAGCTGTGCAGGCGTTCTCTCCGGGCTGGAGGATGTTGAAATTTGCCACCTGTATCTCAAGTTACAGATTTATTTTGTCATGCAAGGCTGGGGACTTCCTGACAACCATGACCCTGAGTACAACAAACATTTATTTTCCAACATGAGGACGTCAGTAGTTGCTGATAAAGTGCAGAAAAGTGTAAAAACTTCTACCTGGTCAGGATGAACTATGTGATGTTAGAAGTGTTTAAGGGTTATCCCCTGCTTTGTCCCTGAAAGTGTGATTTTTATGTTTGTTTGGTTTATGACTAATGCCTAAACTCTCCTTTTCTCTTTCCAATGTTTCAAAAGTGACCTTTTCAGTACAGGTGTTCACCTCTCGCCTTTCTGTTCTGCTACACAACTATTTTACCACTACTGCTGGAAATACCAAATAAGTGTCAAACAGGCCCCTGATGGTTACCTGCTCTGAGACTTTTAGTTATGTTTTGTTAATCAAACTTTTGTCCTTTTGCTTGGAGTGAGAATTTAATGATAAACGCTCTATCTGATCATTTGATGTATTTTAGGAACAGAGTTTCCTACAGAAGCCGATTTCTGCCGGTAAAAACGTAAAAATTTGATTTGTTCTGAGATAAAAAGTCAAATTAATGCGATAAATATTCAAATAAATCAGATAGGAAGTCAAAATGTTGACTTATCTCAGAATTTTGACCTTCGTTTACACTTTTGACCTAATTATCTCAAAATTATCAACTTCTATTTCAAAATTTTGACTTTTTATCCCAAATATTGATTTATCTCATAATTTTGACTTTTTCCCCTCAAAGTTTTGACTATATCTCCTCATAATTTGGACTTGATACCACAATACTTTGACTTTATTATGTTGAAAATTTGACTTTTTTATCTCAGAATTTTTTATTTTATCTAAAATTTTGACTTTGTGAGGGCAACATAAAAAAGATCTCAAAAAAGCCAAGCTTCCATTTTTACTGTATATAACTGGCAGAAATGGGCTCCCAGAACTTTGGCCTTTCTTGATTCATGATAATAAAAAAAAGATTCCCAATGGTTTAAGAAATGCTGAAGCTGAAATCATGAATTGTGTAGTGATTTGTACTTTGCTCCACAGACGATGTTCTGTGCAATGACCAGACACTTAAAATTCCTCTCAAGGTATCAGTTTCACTGCCTTAATCCCGGGACATTAGACTGAGAAGCTACATGCAGTGCTTCCTTTGGAGTCGCTGTGCTGAAGATTGAATGACATTTCGAAACAATGATCTCTGCTTCTTGCTGCTTTTCAGATGCTGTGAATGAGTTTTGAAAAGGCAGTGCATCAACATGGGGTAAAGAAAATCTTAATGGGTAAGTTTGACTTCACTGAAAAACAAAACCAGGCTCAAAACACTGGTTAAAAATGTAACAACACACCTTGATGATCTTGAATTTGTGAATCTGAGTGGTTAGATTCTGATAAATTACAGATGCAAAGATCAGAGACACTCCTTCGCTGTGATTGGCTACCTGCCTTATGATACACGGGCCTTGATAAAATGAACTTTTTGAACTGTTTAAAATGGGTTGCATGTAGCATCTTGGATAAAAATGTATGACATTCTCTCTAGACTTATTATTGCAGCAAAATACTTTCATAAGGAATAAGTCCATTGCAATTGCAATCAAACTGTGAACATTCTCAATTTCAAATATATTATATGGCAAAGTTTTTAGATTTCAGCTGACATCGTTTTGAATTATTTAAGGATTCATTTGGTAAGATTGATATGTATTTACATCTTACATCTTGAAATGAAGAAATAATACTGCACACAACCTGTGTAATATGATTGGTTGAGACTCCAAAGTCACTCCTGCAAAAGTCAGTATCACTGTTTGATAATCACAAACCTTCTTCCCTGTCACCGCTGAAGCAGAAACCTCCAACACAGTCTGAACCTCAGGGTTTTTACTCAGGTGAGACGATGACTAAAAGTCATGGTGACATGAGTTCAAAGTTGAACCTTTTGGACGCTTTCTCTGATGATAAAACACATCATGACACATCTTTCTCTCATAAACATTTTAATATAAAATACAACCTGCTGTGATACTGCAGTGAAGTGTTTACTGCTACAGTCTAACAATGATGAGATAAAAAACTGAGAAGTCTAGTTCACAACCAGTTTGATGAATCTGAGCTACATTCCTTCTTTAAGACAAACTGCATGTGAGTGACGGTTTGTGACCACTGGCTTATTTTACTGCATATACTGGACTTATAAAATATACACATTCTTCATGTTAGTTTCATAATTTAACATTTATCAACATTCTCCAAGACTTCATTACAAAACACAGATAATTTCGACACAGTTTCAAGTGGGGAAACAAAAATCAGCATCTTCATTACAGGAGATCAATCCTAAAAGCATGTTTTACTCTCCCTTTTTGATAAACAGCCTGATGCATGTAAAAGAAAGAAATAAGAGTGATGGGAAGACTTCAGGATGAGTTACAGAAAAAAAGATATGTATTTATGAACAAAACTTATTGAAGAAACTTGTTTCTGCTGAAAAAAAAAGACTGACTCTGCATTGTTGAGATATTTATTTTTGTTTACAGAGTCAAAATTTTGAGATGAAAGTCTAATTTATAAGGTAAAAAGTCAAGATTTTTGCCTTTTATCCCATTAGCTTGACTTTACTGTCACAGAGTTTCAGCTTTTGTTCTCAAAATTTCAACTTCTTTCCTCATACTTTTGACTTTATGATCTCAGAATTTTGACTTCATCTTCTAATTTGAATTTTTATCACAATATTTTTGACTTAATGTGGGCCAAAAAATCTCATAAAAGCCAATTTTTCCATTTTTATTTTTTAACTGGCTGAAAACTCCCATTTACACATGATCCCTTGTTTGCAGTTAGTTTTTTCCCCCATTTCTCTAGAAAACGTGGCACAAAAATCTTGCATGTCGAGTGTTCAGTTTTTTTTAACCTTTTTATAAGTCAGGAGTAACCTTTTCAACAGACGTCGTACTGATGTATTTAACTGGTTTTTGACCATTCAGACTTTACTGCTCACATATCTGGGTGCTGTTTTTCCTGTTTGCAAACTATTAGCAGTGTCATGAACTTTTATGGCTCTGCTGTATTCACTGGTCAACACGCTGTCACTGCGATGCTGCTGCACAAAGGCTGATTAGACCCTTTTTTTAGAACTTGACCTGATGTTGGCTAAATATACCAAAAACATTACTTTCAGTGTTAAATGTTCTCACTGGGAAAACTTCAGCTCGCTGTTGTTCCCCTCCTAAAGGAGTGATTCCTTCATACCTAACCCGCTGAGCTGAGTCAGACTGGGTGAGCTCCTCCTGAGCCGTGTTGTGGACAAACTCCAGACCTCATATGTCGACATGTTCACACCAGCAACACACAGCGTTTCCTGGCTTGTTGCTTGAGTGTGAAAGCTGTAATAAAGACAGGGGTGTTTTAAAGGCGTGAAAGGGGGCTGGTCGTAGAGGAGGAAGAAGGAGCAGGGGTGGAGGGGGTGTCTCAGGAAAAGTTCAATAAAACTATCTCACATGGGGGAGGGGCTGGAGAAAGAGAGAGCTGGAGAGGGGCTTCAGTTAATTTCAGTACTTGATCCCACACCCTCGCCTGTCCTTTGACTGTGCCCACAAATATTTGAAGTGTGGTCGCTGTAACAATGCTGAGGCCCCTGAAATGGAGAGCAGAGCAAATAGAGGCTGGATGGGTCCAATGTTTGTCTAAGGTCTTAATAAGGCCACACTCCACGTACCATTGAAACCAAACAAACAGGAGCGAGTTAAAGGCACACAGGATGACAAAATAGTCCTGCTTAGTCCACTTCCTCTCATGACCACCTCTAAGTGTTTCTTTTTTTTGCAGTTTGTGAAAACAGGCGTTCTTTTATCTCTGCAAAAAGTGAGCCAGTCACTCAGAGCAGTGCAAGGCATCCATGTGAAGGTCTGAGTTGGTTTTCCTGAGTGAGATGTGCACAAAGATGAATTAAAATGCAAATTATACAGCTGAGGAACACCCGCACATGCAGACACTCTGCTGCTAAATCTGGATGCAACTCCAGTTTGAGTTTTGGGCAGGCAATCAAATGATGTTATGGAGGCAATTTGATCAACTCCAGCTTGACTTTTCACCCCAAGCTCCTCCAGATTCTCTCTTTACTGTCATGTCTGAGTGTATCCATGATATGTGTAAAAACACCCCCCTCAGTGTAGTATCCATGCTAAAGGCAGACAGAGGAGGCTCAGGCCGCTGACTGACCCCTGTGAAGCAGAGGAATGGTCTGTAAACGCCTCGTCTCTATCATTTTTGGGGTCATAGTCCTCATCCTCATACACATCATCTACATCAGGCTGGTCTGAAATAACACTGTGGTCTCCTATGGAGCAAAGTTTGCTCATGTTCTCCTTGACCACTTCACAGAAAGGCCTCTCGACCCCATCACAAACACAGCGGTTGAGCAGCATGCCGTTTGGGATGAAAAGCATCTGCTGGATGGTGGCTTTGCACTTGGAGGAGCACTTCCTACCGTTAAACAGCTGACCGCAGTATGACAAGTAGGCAGTGAGGGAGGTGTGGCAGCTGCTGTCCTCCTCGCAGCGCTGCCGAGCCTCCATGCATCCGATCCCCCCCGCGTCGCTCGGGTGTCTGCGGGGAAGGCAGGGCTCGATGGCTCTCTTGGCGCTCAGGCACTCCAGGTCCTGTGCGCAGTCGCAGGTCTCCAGGTCCGGCCCGCTGCGCGTGTGGTTGAGTCGTATGAGCGCGTTGATGCAGTGGCTGGGACACTGCTTCCTCGTCCCTCTGAGGTTCCCCTCACAGGCTGCTAAGTATTGACTGTAGGCAAGCTCGCACTCTGGCTCTTCGTGGCACCGGAGAAGCGCCTGCCAGCAGATTAGCTGGGCATCCAAGGCCACCAGCACCCAGGGGAGAAGTGCCAGGGCGCTGCACCAACATTTCATGCTTGGATGGAGTTCTAGTTAGGTGACGTGAACTTTCTCCACCAGCACATTAGGATCAGGAGCGTTTGCGCATTGAATCCCACAGAGTTAACTCCACAATATCAGTCTGCGTCGAAGAAAACACGTTGTACATAAAATCAACTTTGTCTCCTGCTGACGAGATTTACAACAGGATCTCACTCAGGGAAATTACCACGCGTGGCTGCAGGAAAAGAGCACCATGGCAGCAACAGTTATTCCGGAAAGCATGTCTGTTCAAAAGTTGGGAATCGTACTCCACACCGCGGCCCGAGCCATCTCCACTCCACCGGTGTAGATCTGAGGAGGACACCCAAAGACACCGCAGGGCTATCCAAAGTTAACGCGCACTCCGACCACAGTTACCGTCCACAGCTCAGTTTCTACACTTAATCTCATCCTTCTTGCCATTGTAAGTCAAGACTCCTCTTCTCAGCTTCACCACTCTTCACACTCATCCACGAGTTTCCATGTTTTCTTGTTTTCTGAGTTGGCAGAGGTTTGTATCTGTCGCATTCTGTCCCGCTATGTGCGTCTTTGTCCCTCTTCTTGCTGTTACGCTTCACGGTCCGCCGAGCATTTCCCCACAACACCCCTCCCTCTGTCGAAAAAAAGAAAGAAAAGTTTTCCTTCCCCCCTCTCTCGCTCTCTCATTTACAATCCTGGCCACCGATTGGTCGTCATTGAGGAGTCAGCCGTGGGACCCATTTCCATGCCTGCAGCAGCAGCAGCTCAGCTCTGCGCGCAAATCCTCCCTCGTACATGACGAGATAGGCAGGCTGGATGAAAATGTTTATAATTTTCCTTGCAAGGAACCCAGGATCTGTGTGGTCCTCTCCTCCTCTCTTGTAGCAAAACTTAAGAGAGAGAGGAGGAGGAGGAGGCAAACATGGGGAGAGGGGCTTGCAAAATGCATTCCATTACAAGAAGCTCATATTTGCAACTTCACTCTTTCACTCCTCAACGCTGACAAACACAAATGATCTTTTTAACCACCTCTATGATAACTTCCTCCTTGTTGAGGATTTTCACTTCCAGCTAATTGTCGCTCTTTCCCCCTCTCCCTGTCCTGCCTCTCATTCTGCACAGTTTGTAAGCCCCGATTGATGGAGGAGAATGGGAGAGAATAGTATTTTCTGGCCCGTTTCACCTCAATTGTGTCAGATTGGCCATGCAGTGGCCCCGTGTCTTTCCAGGCCGCAGATTGTCCACGCACTGCGGCCTATCAATGGGGAGGGGGTTCGGCATCAATATATTTTACAGCCATCCCCTTTCACACCACACTCGAAAACTACCAATAGGCCAGGCTTCTCTGGCATTCAAATGGTAACTAACTTGATTTTTTTCTTCTGCACCCACTGAGAGGCTGTGCCACTTTAGCACCAGCTCCATAAAAACAGATGGGTGCCCGACCTGAGACCTGCTCAGCACAACAATGTCACACATAGCTGCCAGAATGAGAAAAAAAAGCAGTCTGCTTCATAACGCTTTTATTTTGTAAGGACAACAAAATGAAACATTTCTTTGACCGATTAAAACACTGAGTAAAAGATTTGCCATATCCTCAAATAACACTCCACATATTTGCATGAGTGCCCTATAAAGGGTTAATATTACACACAGTCAGCATAACACACTCTGAGGTGTGAATAAAATAAGTTTGCATGGACAACAGGTGAGGGAAAAGAAAAACTATCATATTAAATGTAACTTCCTGAACCAATGTAAAAAAATACATGTAAATGGCCATGAGATTTTTGTTATAGAATAAAACATTTTGTTGTTTTGACACCAACATAAGTTGTCCTGATAAGATTAGATTTACTGTGTCAACTTAGACTAGTTGGTTAGCTTAACTTCTTCAGGTGATTGCTTGTGATAACTAAGTCCTTTCATCCCATTTGAATTTCTCTTCAACTCTTCAATTTTGCAAACTGTGGAGTATTGCTAGCAAGTCCATATCATGCATCTCGGACCACAACATTTTCAAGAACAGCAGGGTCTCATATCCACTGCGTTCCCTTCTCATTCATGGTGTAACTGTTAAGTTACAATCCACAAAGGCATTCTGGATATAACTAGAAAGCTGTAGCTTTACTAAACAGCTGGGAGGGACATAAGTGATTGTCAGGTAAACATGGATTACAGATTCATTTGAACAAAGAATATTAAGTTGAAATGTGTCTTTTAGTTGAGACGATGCCAACTTATGATCAAGTGTTATCAAAATGTCAGTAATCTTTTTTCATACTGACGTAGAATAATATGCTAGAGTAACAAATGTGCAAAATCTCATTTTACAGAGTATGTATGCAGTCCAACAGCTATTGTCATGGATTAACACTGCGTCTTGGCAAACAAGGGTTTCAAAGTCAAAATAATTTGGTGCTATTTGTACCGAAATGTAGATACAAGAAAAAAGGATTAAGCTTTTAGTGAAGGACTTAAAACAATATTTTGGAAGTATCCAGAATATCGGGTCTTATTTTCTCAGGATAGCAGAGCAGGAGTCCTCCAGTAGATATATCCAGTTGGATGAGAAAAAACAGTATAGATTCCTCCAAATAACAAAGAAATTGTCATAAAAACAACAATAAGAATGATCATAATACAGATGAACTTGTCATTACAGGAAACCAGGGTGAATGAAGTATATTAATGCAGCAGCCTTGGACAGCACTGTTTTGTACAGTATGATCAAAGGGTATACGATAAATCAGAAATCTAATGGCTGCATACAAGTTACCACACAAACTAGGCTCTAATTTTGAGAGTAGTTAGAGTGATGTACAACAAAAAAGAAGATTCCCTCAAAGCTTCAAGTGCAACACAACAAGGCTGAATAAACTGTCCTTTAGACTCAACCTCAAGAGTCTATACTGTCTGACTGAACTGAGCACAGTGGAGAACAGACTTCTGACTGTTCGGGTTATAATCCACATGAGTCTATGTGGATTACTTTTTGTCATGAATATCAGTATTTCTCACCTGATTTGTTCCGCTTATTCATAATTATCTTTAGATTATATGCAGGGCAGGAAATGGTACTATAATGTTCTACTCCTGTACTCCTGTTATTTGAATTAAGTTCGACTTAATTTTAAGTGAAAGGTCCAGTCTGCAAATGTACTCAAGTCACTTGTTAAAAAATCTCCTATAAGTCCTGAGTACTTGTCTTAAATGAAGAGAGGGTGAAAAGATGTCAGTAAGATATGAGCTCCAGTAATGTCTGAACATCTCTTCCTGTGCAAATAGTTGAAGTCAAGCCAACAGGAGAGCATCAATGTGAAAACAACACACATTTACTAACTAAATATTTCCTCTTAGTTTTTATTTTGCACTTTGTAGACGCTCCCTACATCAAGTCACAGCCTGCCAGTGTTCACTATGAGATGTCCGGATTGCAGGACAGTTTGTACTGATCAGCTTTATTGAACCGATGTTTCTCTGAGCACTTGCTGACCTGAGGGACCAACCTCTGAAATTATTTGTTGTGATTTCAGCTTGAACAGCAGCTCCTCTTTATTAATTCACCTGATCACTGGGCTATAGATATCATTCAATCAGCTGCAGGCACACTGTTGATGGGCAGCTTACCTTTTTCATTTACTCTGTAACAGTTGCAATAAAAATGTATTAAAGTAAAATACTTCCTTCAAGCAAACAGTAAAAAAAAAAACCCCAAAAAGTACAAGAACACAAAGAAGCTACACAAGTCAGTGGATTAAATATGACTAACTTCCACCCCTCCAACATCTGTCTCTGTCATGTCTCCCTCTTTCTACAGCCTTTGATGCTTCTGTGACTGAGTGTGTTTTTGTCTCCCCCTGGTGTTCTGGATGCTGAACATGTCAGAATAATCCTCACACTCTCCATACTCTAACTCCACAGTTCTGTAAACAAACCCTTCAACACAGAAAAGGGGTTCATTTTTCTAAAAATCAGTTTATTTCAATAACAACTGAAAAACCATTGAAATACTTTCAGAGACATAATCATTTTTAAGACTTTAAGACAGAAAACCAAACCGAAAAAAACCAAACATCCATGAACTTAGAGAGGCTGAGTGTCATGGCAGCCATATCCTGAAAAAGAAGCCCAACAGGATGACGACACAAGAAGTTACATTTTTTCCATGAACAGTGTTGTTAGAATAATTATTACTGACTTATTGAATTATTATTTGGAATTGTATACACTCATACATGGCAAACAGGTTACATTATGGCTTCTATTCCACCCAGTATACTCTCATGATCACACATGACAGAATAGCAGACCTCTAATATAAAAGGACTTATTGCAACTTTCCTCTGCTTTATATTATTGAAATGTTATAACGATACAGTTTATCTATCACATGACGATTACCACTGCACTGAAAACATTTAGCTGTTGCTTCAGTATTCATTCAGCAGTAGTTTGGCACACAAAACAAAGACATTTCCACTTAGCGTATAGAAACACAACCTCCGTCCACACATTTCCCTTCAAATCAAATGTGCTTGTGTAAAATTAAGACTTTACAAACCCATGGTTTTTGGCAGTAGATAATAACATGAATCATCGAGGGGACGGATAGGAGATGAAAACTGACATCACTTTCAGCACCACGGCTACTGAAAATCAAACACCGGCAAAAAGTAGCAAATATGGATTCAACACAACATCAACAACATCCCCTCTCGATTCCTTCACTTGTGCTTGATAACAACATGGACAGAACGGACAGTCAGCCCACAGCGGCTGTGTGCTGTGTCACCCCCCCTCCCCATCAGCACGCTCAGCCACGGTATAAGGTTGTATTATTATTACTGTTATACAGAGACACCACTAGAAACTTCACATCAGCTAAGCAACACGACTCCACCAGCACGACACAGCACCACTGAGACGCAGGGATGAATGAGATGAAGGACAGGTCAGAGGTCATGTGACGGTCGACGACACTTTGGGACACAGCGAGTTTATGAAACAGATGAGCTGCTGTTGATGATACAGGCGAAAAGCAGTTACATTTACATCCTATACAAGATAATGTGGACTTATACTCACACTTAAACATGTTTGTGCCTTTTCCTTTATGTAGGTTTAAGATTTTAATCAAAGGCTTTGGCACACAACTTCTAAAGCATTCACATCCCTCTCATCAGGTTGTTTCTGTTTTTGTTTTTTTTTTACATCTGGACACAGCTGAAGCTACAGATTTGCTCCTAATTAAAAGTTTAAAGTTTGGAGCAGAGTTATTGCACGCATTTAGCTGTGGAAGCTCCAAGGAGACATACATCAACACTTTATAACAAGTCATTTTTGATCATTTTTATGAAATCTCAGCTTGTTTTTCCATAATCCCAAATATTAAGCTGGTTTTTCCCATTGTAAAAGATTAGTTTGTCTCATTATAATTGGATAACATGGCTTATTTTCTTGTGTTGAACTCGAAAACAAAACAACAGACTGGTCACTGTGACAGGTTTAGCCCACACTAATAAGGGGAGTAAAGTGTGTTTATTTTGTGCTTTTGAAACTCTCAGAATAAGATCTTAAGACCAACCGAACTTAATGTGGGATTATGGATTAAATAAAATGTTCAGATGTATGTCTACTTACAGCTTCCAAAACAAAACAACTTGTGGTAAATTCATCCTTTCCAACAGTAAAACGTAGTTCTTGTTCTCTTACACATCGTTTGTTGCTTCTATTAAAACTGAAAATGAGTAATCTTCCTCCAGAATGAACTATGAAGAAGGAAAATCTTTGTAGAAAAGTAGCTTACAAATGTTTGAGATCCAGAGAAAAAAACAAGGCACACAGAAGTATGGAAAAAAGCTAAAGAAAAACAGCTTTTATACTGATATGTATAAAAAAAGATCAAAACTAGGACTAATGCAGCACATAGGAGTGTTCATCAGGGCACCAGGTGGTCAACATCAGTAAGCTACTTCTGACAAAAATCTGCCTCAAAATGATTTTTGCACATTGCTAGGATTTTGTGCTTTCATCCGTGGAATTTAGACACCTTCACATCAGTAATCAGGCTCTTTTTTTAGAGTCCACATCACACAGGAGCGGAGTCACACTCCTGTTTGTGTGTTTGTGTGAAAGTTTTGATTCCAAACACACAGCTGATCTCAGTGACCATGTGCCTTTGTTTTTATCAGTGAAATCATAGGCTGTGAGTTTGGAAGCAGTGGAAGCCTTCACACACACACACTCACGCACACAAACACGCACACACACACATATGCACGCACACACACACCTGCGACCTCTGCTGCAGAAGCATTGTGTTATCACTGGTCATGTGAGGTACAGATAAGGGGAAAGGTGAAAGAGAGACGGGAACGTTTCTTAGAGGAGGAGTTGCTCTGAAGGCAGAAATGATCTCATTGCTTTTATCTTAACAGGAGGAGCCAAAGAACCACCCTTTTTTTTGGGAGTGATTCAGTGAAAAATATGAATGACATTCATGATTTCTAGAATATCTGAAAGTCTGCTGAAGTGCCTTGTAAGGTGTCATTATCAGCGTTTCCATCTTTGACTCTGTTCTCAGCAGGGCCTCTGTCTAACTTTGCACAGCTATGAAAACTGTAATTATGCGGCTCCGCCAACTGACATCCCACCCCAGCAATGAGAATACATTTCACCCCAAGAACAGCTCTGCCTTTGAAAAATATTTGTACAAGTAAAACTCTAATCTTCTGGCAGATCACATGAGGCTGCAGTTCTCCGTCTGCTTTTTGAGGTCTTCCAGTGTGGCCTGAGCTTTGTCTTTCAGCTGGTCGACGTCGAGGTTCTGGATGTTGGACAGCTGGCCCAGCACCGACTGCTTGTGCGTCTCCTCCTGGTTGTCCTCGGCGATCATCTTGGCGAGCTCTGTGGGTAACACCACGTCGTCTCCGGCCTGCTGGATCTGGGTCTCATCCAGCTCATTCTGATGCAAACACGTCCACGCAGACACACCCAACAGGACAAGGAAGAGGACAACAAGCTCAGAACCAAAGTCTAAATCTGACCGTGCTTTATAGAAAGATTGTTAGCTGCAAGCGTGGTGGTTTTCCACAGGCTGTGTTCGTGTTCGTACACTTTTCTTTATGAAAGCAGAGCTGGATTGGATTACCTTTGGTAGTCTGTACTTATCCCGGAAGTGACTTCTGACTGTGGCTCTCTCAGCCTTCTTCTGGGCAAAATTGGCTTCTCGTTCCTGTCTATGAGAAAGGGAGAAAAGTTTGCTCAATTCCACTGAAAGTATGAATTTAGATGAACTAGGTTGTAGCAAAATCCAGCGAGGAAACAACAGGTTTCTTTCAACCAATGCCAACCACAGCTTAAGGATTTCAGAGAGAATTGAACTCATGTACTTCGATACAAAAGCTAGTATTATTGTTGTTAAACCTGTGAAATAACAAAACCGATATTTGTTATTTCCACATGCAGTTTGATGTTTCTTTTACTTGGACAGTTTAAACCTTGGGAGTGTTGACGTCTTCTCAGAGTGTGGAGCCAGGAGAAGGCGGTGCAGGAGCAGGAGCAGGAGCAGCGATGCTGAAGGAGGAAATGAAGCAGGAAGAGTTGCCCTGCTTCTGCTGAACAGCCCCATATGCAGCTTCCTGCCAGTCCTGTGCTCCACCGAGGGAATGTAATTCTCCTGGGATACAAGAGGTAACCTACTAACTGCAATCACTACAAGACTCCAGCTGTCACATCTGTCAAACCCATCCAACAGATCTGGTTTTCACCCCATTGAGCAGAGCAGCATTGCAGTTAGCTGTACTCAGGTATCTGAATTCAGGAGATATTTCATCTTAAGGGCTGGAAATCTTCATAAAAACAGCATCTTTGTTAGATTAAATCTTAGGGAAACCATTTTAGAGATACTAAAGACACTCCAGGCTTTGTATTTTCCCAAAAGCACATCAAACATTGAGGCTTTTCTTAAAGTTTCACATATCCGTCTTGGGAGATTTTCTCTTTGTTTTATCTTGTTGTCTCTTAAAGCTCTTGTCAGCCTCCAGTATGAGCCTCCAGCAGAGGGCAGGCATCAGGCTCCTGGCAGTGCTTCTTCCACTCAACATCTCTGGATTATTTATAGCTTCTGTCTAGTTCAGAATTGCCTCTCGTAAATTGCTAAATTTGCTGAAATGCCTCCAACATAATGAGTCAATGGCATAATTTAACGCCTAGGAAACCAGAGGCGATGTTTAACAGAGTCAGCGATATATGGCTGATACTTAAAACTAAATAACCACCACGGATGATGTTCGTCAAAGCTGCAGTGGCAGAGTTTGCATCGTAAGTCTGGGAGGATCAAATCGTCAAAGTAATCCAAAGTCAGAGGGACACTGGACGACCATGGGCATCTTTTACAAAGTGTTTGCACCCAATGTGTCAGAGGAAGGTCATTTTATCTGGAGACGCTGCATTCAGGGGGCTATCCGTGCAAGCCTTGGCTCACTTTGAATTAACATGAGTGGACCAGACACCAAATGGCACACAGGCCCGTGCAGCGCTCACTTGCAGCCAATGAGGAGAGCTGTGTGTCTTCCCCTCTCAAGGGCATCGGATGACCAGGGTTGTCACTGTGGCCTGGGTGCTGAGGGTGATAAAATGTCTCCATGTGACATGTCAGAGAGAGAATCCCAGCCCCCGCTCCAACCTTATTCTGCTTTAATGTGAGCTCTAAGGTCTTACCGGTGATCTATGCTCATGTTTAGCACCTCTGACTAATAACTCACTTCTACTGAAGGTCACATTATGAAGGCAGAGTGCCGAGCAGCTGAACATGCCTCCTGTTAGGCTCCGAGAAGAGTGCCAATACTGCCTGAATTAGACCTCCACTTCCCACTCATGCTTTAAGTGTCTGCACATGTCACTGTGTCATCAACATGCTCATCAAAGGAGCTTTTTCTGTACAGACTGAGCCTCTACAGGAAAAATACACACATCTTCCTGTAGATGTGCATCTTCTACCGAAGTAAAAAAAATTCTCAATCTATAACCCAGTGTTTGAGTGGGACTGAAAAAACCTGATGATGGATGTGGAGCTGTGCTCTGAGGGAACCTTCACACTAATCAGTAGTGAGTTTCTGTCTTCTGGGTGAACTCTGGTTTGCAAACTGACCTTGCTGTTACCTTGTTTTGTCCTCCAGAGGCTCGGGGAGATAAACACTATCACACATATGTAAATGAGTAAAATTAGCATTTGGCAAGATGACTCCAGGAGACTAGACACAGCAAAAAACTCAATAGAGGCTAGGATAAGAAAATGAATAGCCACGACACAGAGGTGAAGACTTTAAAAATGACTTGAATAACACGATTGGACATTTGCCTGAGGCTAACCAACACTTGAGTCCCTGATCAAACTTTTCAGGCCACCCTGTGTTTTTTATGCAAATTTGGAGCATGTGAGAGAGCTCCTAGTCTATCAGAGAGTACGCCCAGTTGACTCATTTTAAGTAATATTACAGGAGAAGGAGTGTCACTGTTGTACCATAGTGGTCTGTATCATTGTCTGTTTATTCAATAAGACTAGACAAATTAGTGGTTTGAATTGAACCACTCTGCTTTAGCACCCACTCTGACTCATTACCCAGTCGCACGCACAGCAATAGGCACATGTTCAGCTCCGGGCACGAGCCCCTGCACACACGTCAATCGAAGGCCGATTCCAGGAATCCCAAATTAAAATCGGACCAACACAGTTTGCTGAAGCTGAGAGACTGAGCTCCCTGGGCGAGAGGAGCAGCTGTGTGAGGAGCGCTCGTGTTATTGCACTGATGCGTAAAATAGCGCGCGGTGCACTAGGAGCGCTCTGCTGTTTACACACGGAAACACGCTCTTTAGACACGCTATGCCTCCATTGTACTCCAGACAACTAATACAAGCTTTTCTCTTCAACTTTACACTCACAACTTTCAATCATTGCCTTACTTTTCCTCCTCTAACTGTTGCTGATATTGTTCGAATTCCTCTTGAGTCATCCCCTGCGCCGCCGCTTCTGTTTTCTCCCCTTCAGGCTTCTCCTCACCCAGTCCGCCTGTCAGGTTCTTCAGCTGTCCTCCCACCATGTGTTTCACCATGAAAGCCATGGCTGTGCCGCGGAGATTCCTCTACTTTATCAGAGAAGAAGTTGAAGGCTTGATGCGCCCTTTGAGGGAGCGGTGAAAGCTGTGAAATATCCTTCAAGTGACGCTCAGCAAAAACGCCCCAAAGTGTTGTACGAGCGCATTTAACTCTAAAATTGTAGGAGTCGAGATAAAGCTTGAAAAAAAATCTGGTTTGTTCCAGCCGCGCGTTGGATGCTGGTAGTTTCAGCACCACTGACCGTGGACAGCTCCGCGCCGTGAAGGATGGAGAGGAGCTGCTCAGTTATGAGTCAACAAGTTTGGCGCTGAACTCTACCAATCCTGTGACTCCGTCCGCAGCCACCACTCCCTCCGCCCAATCCCAGGCACCGCCGGACTGGGTGTGCGCTCGCATGGCGCGCGTCGGCAGCGTGGGCTGCTCCCGTGATTCGCCGTCTGATTATAACCCACGAAGGAGTCAGGCAGGGCTCCGTGAGGGACAAACAGCACGTGACGGGTCTCAGTGTCTCCTGGCGGTTTTTTGGTGCCTCTGTCACTTTCAGGGTCATCTGCGCGCTGGAGCCGAACTTACAGTGTGTACACAGTGAAAGAGCATCATAGCTGCAAATTAGTCAAATAGCTGTCAGTCAACCCACCGCGTGAGCTCTGTTTATTGACTTAATCACTCAGAAATGATAAGCTGCTGTCCTCTCTGCTGGGTTTGTACGACGACGGGTTGTTATTAAATAAGATGAGGGCAGATGAAGAGTATTTATGCGCAAGTCTGCATCTTCATGTGCGTCTTCCCTGCACATTTAATGCTCTTGTAAAAGTTCTCTGCCTCTAACATACAACAACTCGACATGGCATCCTAAAAATAGCAATTTCTTGTCCACTTGCATCACCATAATATTCTGTGGTGACTCATGTGTCTGTAGTACACACAGCTGAGTTTAGAATATTAGTGTCTCGTGCTTATTAGCCCTCCTATAGGATTTTCACTGCAAATTCCTCCCATGTGTCTGTGTCTGTGTGCAATGGGTTTGGCGGTTAATAGTTCAACTCCCATCTCCATAAAAGATGATTTATAAAAGCCCTGGATGTTTGTGGATGACACCATGATGCAGTCTTCAGTCGTAAAGTCTCACTTTTAAAAGTATGACCTATATGTGTGTGTGAGCGGAATATTTTAAACCTCTCTCAGACTCTCTCTCTCTGTGAGATTCTCGACATCCAAAGTGTGAAAAGGAACCTTTGATTACAAGTCAACAACTTCAGTCCTGATCCTCACAGCAGTCTGACACCGAGCCTGGCCTACTTTTTGGTCCCTGTGGATCAGGAAAGAACTCGTCTCAGTTTCTTTTTTGTCACAGGCTTAGCGAGGCCCTGGTAGCCTTTACCTGGCTCCTTTTTAAATCTCTCTCCAACTTCAAAGCTGCCACCCCTGAAAAGATTGAAATGTAGCACAGTGAAAAAAGATCAGAGCTGTAATCTCTGTGAAATTTAATAAGAAGAATGAATTTGTCTAACCAGCATGTTTCTACACGAAATTGTATCTTTGGCTTAAGTCATTCACACACATGCGATCAGTTCCTGGCTCAGGTTTTGCTCACTTTTCATGGATTAGACTGCAGAGCTCTGACTACAGGTGATCCAGCAGGTTCACAGCAGGGGGTTTAAATCCCAGAGGATGTGAATTACAAAACCACACGAGATTTTCAAATTTCAGTAGAGGAGACCACAACCTTCACACAATGACGCCATCAGACAGCTAAACTTCAAACATCATTTGTTTCAGCCTAAAAAGTGTGAGAAGCCCTTGGATCCTTGAGCACAGAGGAACCAAAACACAAGTTACTGAAGAGTAAGGATCAGTACCTTTCACATTTGAACCAATACGGTACCAACGTCCGGTTCCTGGGAGGCGGTGCCAGTACTCAAGGGTACATATTTTTGGTACTTATGTGTGTGTAGATGTGGTAATAAATGTTACTTTGTTTAATTACAAAACCTCAAACTATTTCAATTTAGCATATTTATTTGTCAATACAATTTTAACAAATATATCAAAACAACATTAAATGTTTGTACTGTAACATCGCAGTTGATTCACAGATTTCTTCAACATGAAAACCCATACTAAAAATAACACCCAATTAAATTAACTAAAGCTACAGTGCTTTGTCTTAATAATGCACAAATACACAGACAGTCAGAGAATGTGTGAAAGAACCGAAACACGGTACCATTTGATTTTGTGTGAATCGGTACTGCTGACAGAATTTGGTAGGCACCGATAAAAGTACAGGATTTGTGACCCATCCCCACTGAGGAGTATCTGAAAGAAGCCCCCAGACCTCACAACTAAACCCTTTTGTCTTATTTTTTGATCAGGACCAAGATTGACATTTTTGAAACCATGTCAGAAACCATTTTATACAACTGTGAATCAACAGATTAAATCAGAATTATGTAACCTGATATCACTGGGCATAACATCCTAAATATGTAGCAAACTAGGACAGCTTTTCACTATTTCTCCACTGTATAGTCAGGCTTTTGCTGTCACTGGAACATAATGTTAATTAAGCTACTTTCATCAGCAGTTATCATATTTTTTTAATCCAACTATCAATACAGCAAACACATTGTTTCATCAAAGACACTGAAGTTGTGCACAAATTACTTGCAGGATTTGGCTTTAGCAGGCCAGAATGAGTTAACTGGATCTTAAGATGTTTCATATTGTGTAGAAAAATACATGGAGATTCTGTTGAATTAGCTCTCTTTGAATTCTG
The DNA here is from genome assembly GCA_008086565.1 of Thalassoma bifasciatum. NCBI lineage: Eukaryota > Metazoa > Chordata > Actinopteri > Labriformes > Labridae > Thalassoma > Thalassoma bifasciatum. Next base: position 77,139 of record RPOG01000762.1, on the reverse strand, counting down.
CTTTACAACAGAATACTTCTGAATTCTCTGCTAGAAGAGTGATTGTAATAATTATGGCTGTGGGATAAGAGCACACGGCATAGAAATAAGTCCTCCACTGTCAAATACAGACGTAAACAGCATTACTCACTGTACCTGGTTTAAAAATAGGCTCGTGATCATGCTGCCTGGTTCCTTCTGGTTCATTTTACAACCCACTCACCTCTGATTGATATAGTATAAGCACATGTGGTGCATGAGTGCATGCAAAGCCCTCACACAGATGTTTAGTGTAAATGCCATGCATGGCTACTCACCAACCTGAACATTAGTTTTCTCCTTTACGTAATCATATGTTGAGTTGTCATCAGAGATTGTCTGAGCTGTGGGGTTGATAAGAAACACGTACAAAACTACGCAGGTGTTGACGGAAAGAAAGAGGAGAGTGCACCTTGGCATGAGTACACTTTGGCCTTTCACTAAAAATAAAACGACTGTTCACGTCAAAAACAAGAAAAGGTTAAAGAGTTGTGACGTAGAGCGGTTATAAGGCAGGAGTGATTACGTTGTGACTCAACGTTCCTGAAAGCATCGCACTGGCTCTCGCCCAGGCTCACTCCCAGCCTGGTTCCACTTGATCTTGTGGGATTAGGATTCTGAGTGGGAATGACAGAGATGGGCTTATGTACACCGTCATACACACACACACACACACACACACACACACACACACACACACACACACACACACAATCCTCAGTGGCTGCACCTTTTGTTTCTTGAGACATGAGATGACAAGGGATTAAACTCATCAAACAAGTGCGCCCTGCAGCCAACAATATTCACATTCAGTGAGTTTTTTAAATTTGCACAGGCGGGATGACGCCATTATCAAGTCACTGGGATGCCTGTCCCAAGGAAATCAGGGTGTGAGTGGCAGCTTCCTCCTGAGATGACAAATATCACAGTAATCCCATTAGAAGTGTGAGAAGTGCTGTGTGCCCTTGATGATAAACTATTTTTGAAAAGTAAAAGCATTTGAGGATGCTGGGTTTGGCCTATGATTCCCTGTAACTTTTCTCTACCTGCGTCAGGCCAAGTCCAGAGATGGAGCGGACAGGTGGGGTCACAGCAGCGTGGCACCATATGGTGGCGAGCGAGTCACCCCAGCAGCAGAGGTTTGATGCCCTGCAGGCTGTCTGGGAGGTGTTGAACTTCACTGCATGTCAACCCGGCAACTGTCCCCCCAGCTAACATCAACCACCTCACCATGAACTATACATCTCGACCAGGAAGAAAAGCCCAAGAAAACAAACAAATCAATGTAACAGTCCAAACATTTAATATTTAAGGTAGGACTGCTGATCTGAAAACATTTATGGGGTGAAGGTGTGGCCTAGATGTTTAGGTTCTGCCCAACCAGGTCAGCCCCTCAAGTCAGTGCCCCCCCCCCCCCCCCCCCCCCCCCCCCCCCCCCCCCCCAAAAGGTAAAATAAATAAATACAACTTCTTTGAGCTTCTGCTCCCACATCTACAATCAATGGTGTTTCCCAACTCCCCCGCAGCCCTCGATGTTGCAATAGAAGTTTCCTGGACGGAGTTGAGAAGATTAAAAGTAAGTCCATTGACAAAGAGATAACAAAGTGCCTAAAGTTTGCTCCTATGAAGAGTTTCTGGCTGGCAATAACAATCTTGAAATCAATAGCGATGCTTTCTTATGACCCACAAAAGCAAAACAGACAATGGAAAACAAATTGTCTGATTTTACATGGATATTTTTTCATGTCTGTGGTCACTGTGAGGGACTTTGTGTCAGACAAGATAAATTCTTCCCACAGCAGGTGTCCTGACTGAAAGACACATTTTACTGTGTACCAAACAATTTGTTTTTTGTCAGAAAACCAATTACACAGGAGGTGGACAAGATCAGAAAACATGTAAGAGGTAATTCTTTGTCCACAGGGGGCACCACAACAGCACAGGCTGGAAGTTTCTTAAAGGAGCTTTAAAATTGATGGACAAGTGTGGTAACTTTGTTTCTTTCCTTTTTTGGACACAAATGTGGTGCTGGACAGAGGCAGGTGGTGTGTATCAAATTGTTCTAACATAGGTAGCAGTGGTTTGGTGATGCCAAAAAATAACAGTTGGGTGTGTTTCTAAAGTCCTATCTGCCTAACTTGGCAAAACAGGCTAATACCCACTTAATAACCCAGTTTGTGTGATAGCTCTCTGTGTTCAATCACTGTCAGGGTGAGAAAAGGGAGGGGCGTTTTGGGAGGTGGTTGCGTTCATTTTACATAATTTCCTGCTGCTTTCCAACCTTAAACTCTATCAGTGAGGTTGACAAGAAAAAGTCTGGATAAATTCAAGGAGAAGTTCAGCATTTTTGGGTACATAAATTCATGAATGCAGCCCATTTCATTGAACATGCAGTCTCTATAGTTTCTGTCTTTCAGTACAGGTAAAATCGTCCCCTGGAAAAGTGGTCGCTAAAAAAGGGAAACCCACTTTGGGCTTTAAATTGCACATTGGCATCATTAAAAGTGTGAAAAGAAGCAGCGAAGGGACACAGCCAGGAGTTCACAGCAGGGTAATACACAGACCAAACGTGAGAATGATGAAACTAAATTGCTCAGAGAATTGACCAAAAAGGTTGTGAAATTGCATGAAAAAAGTTTCAAAAGGGTTGGAAAAAAATCTGAGCAGGTTCCTTACAAAATTAAAATGAGACAGACCTTGAACTGCAGACCTCGATCTGTTCAAACCTTTAAATCTATCAATAAAATGAAGATCCAGGTTAAATTTGCTCTGCTTGGTGAGGTTGGAGTTGGTAGATGAGCACTGGTAGGACATAACCAGGATTCACTAACGTTGCAGACATGTCTCAAGGCACCGGGCTGTGAGTAACACCAAACAAATGATCTGCTCACCCTCAGCACTGAACTACAAAATGACTTTACAAAATTTGAATACTATCATTTTTTTGTTGTTTCAAACAATAGGGCTATTTAACTACAAATAAATACATAACATCACCGCCTAGCATCCCTCGTCACATCCTCACGACATTAGGTGCAAGTGCTCATGGGAAATGCAGTCTTTATCCCAGAAAAACAAATTGTGGAAAGTCCTCACATCTCCTTTAACAACTTTGGTCGGCACTCCAATAAATATCTATGTTGGAAACATCTTTGTGTAATCTATTGCAGCTAGCAAATAATTTAGCCATCATAACAGACTGTTATGTTGTGATAACTTATCGTTAACTTATCGTCAAACCCCATGCTCAATAGTAGCTTCACCTACTTGGTCAGGAAACTCTTGCCTGTGATAAAATATAAATGTGTCACAGCTTTGATAGGCACATGTAAATTTTCAAGAAACAGCTTGAAGTGGCCACATCTTTTTAAAGAGTCTGTAGTCTAGATTGATTCAGTCAACAAATTTTTCAAAAGCATCATGTCAATGATTTATTCAGTTTTCATACAAGCCCACAATCCTATCAAGACAACCCCAGTGCCTCAACCTCGTATAAAACTCACATCTTTATGGTCGCACACGTTATCAGTATCATCATGCTTTACTTATGTGCGTCTCAGTGCATGAAGTTAGTATATAAGCATAAGTAGCTCAGATGAGTTTTAACCCAGCAGCTTGATGCCTGTATATTACCTGCTGGTAGCAGAGTGGGCTGTGATGTTACACAGTGAGGGAGACTGTGATTTCATCTGTGGACTGGACATAATAATCATCATTAGGGAATGTTTTTAAACCACATTTTATGTATTGGTTCAGCAGAAAAAAATAGGAATAGGACCTAAAGGGGGATTAAAATAGATATTTTACAAGGGACTTCATGCGAGGGAGAGGAAAGAGAGGCAGACATAATGGAGGGGGTCATATTTGTGTCCACATTACGAGCGTACATGAGCCTGCTGGGCCCACTCAGGCTCTGTAATGTCTCTGCTTATTTAGCTTTCTGTTCCCTATATACTTACTTTACACCTCTCCTCACACAACTCTCTACCTAACCTTCCTCTAACCCTTCCTACTTATCCCTCCTCCGCCCCTCCACTTCCATCCCTCCCTTCTTCAAATCCTCACCACCACCACCACGGCTGCCACCACCACCCCCACCTCCCCCCATCTTCTCAGCCTGATTTAGACCTCTAGCCTGAGAGGAACATCAGAGCACAATGGGTTAGCGGCGGCTGAGCTTAAATGGAATGAGAAAACCAGAAAATTCCATTTCATGAATAGATGCAAACATTCAGAGGGGTGAGGGTGAATGAAGGGGGGAGAGGAGGATGAGATGATGCAGACTTGGATGAAGGAGGAGAGAGAGGATGATGGAGAGAAATGGCTGTAGATGAGGTGAAGGGTCAGAGGAGGGGGGGTCAGCAGCTGGACACAGGCAGATGATGGTTTTTAATTCCAAAAAGGTCAGGGTGACTAATTGTTTTGGGACATTTATGGCTAGATAATAACACAAAAATAACCCCATGTTTGTAGTCAGAAAGAGTTTAGTCCCCAACTGCAAATAGTTTCAATTAAACTCTGTCTCATATTTGGTTTCTGAGGTTGAGAAACCAGAAAAAGTGAAAGTGTTAAGTACTATATGAGGCACTTCTCCTGTTTTTATTCAGTTTGTTTCTCTTTCTAAAATGATATCATTTTCAAGGCTGAGGTAATTTCCTCACCAGAGCTAGTTTAAATATTGTTGGAAACTCTCTGAGCCATTTATGGAATAATAAACAGAGAAGTGGTTGCCATAACAGATGGTAAAGACGACAGGATGAGCAGGAGCCCAGCCTGACATAGATGGTCTTGTCTAAATCTGCGTTGTCTTAAGCAAAAACTCCAATCTTAGGGATATAGAATTCATTTAAAAAATCTTAAACGCCAAAACTTTGGTCTCATTTGATTGTAATTGGTAAAAATGGCTGCCTACAAACAAACAAAATATTGTTGAAAATGGTCATTTTAAAAATCTGCTGTGTTTTCAAATGATAGAAATAAACATTCATTTCAGAAGCTTTACAAAAATGTATTAAGATGTTAAAATGTTATAAAAAGTGTTGTAAATGCTGTTATTGAATACGGACTAAAATTCTTAATGACGTAGAAGATAATTAAAATTCATGGTTTCATTATTAAAGTTGCCAGATGAAAAGCTAAGAAGTCTGTGCTCCATTATGACCAACATCCCAATTGCAGAAACTTGATAGTCAGATAAATGTTTCTCTGACAACACCAACTCATTCAACAGAAGAAAAAAAGGGCTGAAATTACCAAAACTCCCAACAAGGCTTTGGGATAACAGTACCAAAACCGAGAGATACAGCTGACATATCAAAAGGGAAAACAAACCACCAGCTACAATTCTGAAGAGTCACCGTGTCACACAGAACAACTCTGACAGCAAACCATCAGGCAGGAGGACCAATTTGGTTGCCTGTGAAACCCAAAATTCACATATTTCTTAGTCAGCACCTAAGAAGCATCAACATAACATTAACTTTACTCAAGCAGTGTATTTTAGTTGCAGGGGTGAAACAAAAAGTTAATTTTCTTTGTTGAAAAAGCACATTTTTGGGATAAAATAGTAGCTATTAACTACAAAAAATCCATCAAAATGTGCTCATTAATTAGTATTAATGACATTATGCTCATATATATACATACATGTGACACTATTGCTTACCAGATGATTCAACCAGGTGGGAAATATATCTGTGGGTTTCAAAAAGGTGGGATAATTTGTCAAGTTTATTCTAATTTATAGTCAACAATGTGACCCTTTTCTGCTCAGTTTATTTCTATCTCATTGTCAAATGTGAGTAGCAACTCAGAAACTCAAAAATTACGATTTTACAAGATTACAGAACTAATCCCCACCTTCAAATATGACACAACACCCTCTGTATCTGTGTGAGGAAACCACAGTGGCTGCACTGACTGATCTGCAGTCTGCCGGTCAGTAATGTAAGCAAACGTGAGGCAGATTATCACCGCTTGTCTGACACAACTGAGTCACACTTAGAGCTGACTTTTAATAATCTACTGAGCTAAAAGTGGACTCCTCTCATTAGAATGTGTTGATGTTTCCCTGAGTAATGCTTGTGCAGTTTTGGCACAGGCGATTTCATATTGATAGGTTTCTATCTTAGGCTGCTAGCACCTTTCCATGAGTTCTGTTTATGGATTTATGACCATTAAAGTCTACAACATCTGCTGTGATATGACATCATTTGTCACAGTGTTCATAAATTAATGTAAGGATAATCCTTTGTAAACTTTTGATTAATTGACTTTAACTTTTAAGCAAAGCCCATAAAATCCTGAGATAAAAGTTCTTTTAGTTATAAGTGGACTGATGGCACACTTTATAAAGCATCCTGCATATACGATGCAAAGCGCCAGATCGTCTCCACACTTTGTCATCTTGTCATAACCCTTAGGTTTGCCTGGAGCCTCATACTCCATCTGTTTCCTGTGTGTTAAATAGTCAGAGCTCCGTTTCTCTCTCACGCACAGACAAATAAAAAATGAACAGACTGAGGAACAGACACAAATGTACACAAACAGCTCTCAAAAACATCTTTTGGCAGCTAACTTCATTAGGCAGGAGGGTGGGTGTGTGTGTTCAGAGGATATTCTTGCTTCATCTGCTGCCATAATGCACACACGCTCACACAAACGCACACACACACACACACATACGCATTTCCTCACATGTGCATCCATGTCAGCTACATACATCCTTTTCTCCTCGTTACATAACTCCCCTCCCCCTGCAGCGCTATGAGAAGTTAAAACAGAAGTTATGACCCCGAGTCTGTGACACGCTCCTCACTTCTGTACACACACATGAACACACACACACGCACACACACAAACACACAATTTGCATGGATGTGTAGGCACTGAAAAGAGGCGTTTCTCAGCTCAGGGTCACATGTGTTTGAGTCACGGCGGCGCTCAGCTTGTTCTTACATTCAAATAAACACAGTCCTGCTCTGTTGACACTATATGAGCACCAAGCCCCACAGCCTGACCTCAGAAAACCTGCACTCTGGCCTGGTTTCACTCTGCCAAGCTCCCTGAAATGGGTGGTTTCTAGGATTTAAAGCAAACAAGGGGGAAAAGGGCTCAAGAGAGGGGGTGCTCTTCTGGAATTAGAGTAATTTGCTGAATTTCTGAGACCCCTTAAAGCAAACTCATACTGCCTGCAGTCCCTGCAGCCCTGTGTGTCTGCCACACTGACCCCACTCCCACCCAAATCTCCTCACTAACCATGTGTGTGTGGTTGTTCGCCTGTGCGTGCAGCCTCCCTGTCTGCCCATTCAGCTGAAGGTTGTGAGCGCTGATGTTTGCACAGTCCCAGCAGACATAACCAATCTGAGAACAGCTGAATCTCCGCAAACATGAAGCCCTATGGAGGCGGAACAGATTGGAATGGGGGCATTCTCATGTGCTCTTATGTGCTATAAATAGACGTCTGATCTGTTTACGCTCATGCAAATGATGCTTTATGAGCTTATTTACAGCACTGTGCAAAAGCTGTGTTGAATTGCTGGCTTGTTAGGGTGTGAAACATGCACATTTTTCACATCACTACAAGGCAGATTTAACACCTATTTCTCCTTTCAATCCATTACTTCATCCCTCACTACTGTATTTGATCTAAAGACGATATGTGAGGAATCCACTATGCAGAATGTCAACATCTTGACGTATGCCGGGCATTGGGAACATTCTCGCCCTCTGTTACACACACACACACACACACACACACACACACACACACACACACACACACACACACACACACACACACACGTCTTTGCGGAGCTGCGGCTCGGCACTAACTAAGCTCAGTGTTCCTGATGACCTCGTCTGATCTCGGCCCTCACACATCACTGCCCCTGAATCCCAGATATCCTTAGAGGCCTCATATCTGTAAACACCAAATATACACACACAGTGATTTAATGAGAGGATGTGTTGTTCCCCATGTGAGGAGGCAGTATGAGTCAGTGTGTGTGTGTATGTGTATGTGTGTGTGTGTGTGTGTGTGTGTGTTTGTGTCTTTGTGCACGTGCACTGGATTGGGGGAGGGTGTCCTCATCCTGTCACTTCCTCTGTTCCTCTGTCTGCTCAGGTTCTGGGATGACTGTACACATAAACAACAGACTACAAACACAGAACAGGTTACATAGACCCACCAACATGTTGGCTTCATCTTTATCTCACAGCAATGCTCACAAAGTGTCCTCGCTCTTCTGAGAGGACATTTATTCCATGCATTAAAACATCAGACGTGCAGGAAATGTTCTCTATAGAGTGCTGTGATAAACAGTCAGAAACATTGTGATTAAACATACACTGCAAAAACTGAAACATGGTCAAGTCTAGAGTCTAATTTTGAGAAAAAAGACAAAGATTTTTTTCGTCTAACATTGGCAGTTTTTTTTCCTTCTCTTTACAGGTAACTTGACTGCTCCACCATTGTTAGAAATACAGTTTTGTTTATTTGCACATCATAAGAAATCAGCTCTAATTGACCGAGATTAATTAAAGTTTTCAGCTCAATACATAATCTACGCCTAGACACAATCCAGAGATGCAGCTGATGGAACTCTGCTTTTGTTTGGGCTGTCCTATGATGAAGAACGGACTGGTTATAGACCCTCAAACTTCTTGTATAAATCTCAGTATGGATGTCTTTTAAAATGGCTAAGTGAAGACCTTTTTGTGATTATGGCAGCTTATTTTCTCCATATGGGCTGAAGTTTTTTTCAACTTTGATAAGTTTTGGTTCTCATATGACTTTGGTCAGCACTGCTGCCTCACTATAAGAAGGTCACCAGTGTAAATCCTGGTCCAGGTCAGGTGGGCCTAGAGTTTGCATGTTCTCCTGTGCATGTGCAGGTTCTCTCCGGGTGCTCCAGCCTCCTCCCACAGACCAAAACATGCTCATCAGGTGAGTTGGTGGCTCAAAAGCCTCAGTTTCCACCAAGCAGTCCAGTATGGATCAGTACAATTTGGATATGGATTGGTAACCTATGATCCTGTTTGCATCCACATCTAACCGTGCCCTACCTTGGAGGTGGTGTGGAAAGAGATACTGATAGCCGTGTCAGCTACAAAGTCAGTAATTCAGACTTAAATTGCTTGGAGGTGTGAGTGTGTGAAGTTAAAGGTTGTGGGCCCTGTGATTGACTGGTTGCCAGTCCAGAGTGTTACTCTCCTCTGACCCTTAGTAAGCTGGGATACGCTCCTGTCAGTCACAACCCTGAACAGGATAAGCAGTGGAAGATGCATGAATAAATGATTTTGGTCTTACAAATTCGCAACGAGGCAGTTACCTTTTTCACACACTCTTTCACACACACACACACACACACACACACACACACACACACACACACACACACACACACACAAACACTTGTAACTTTTGGCTTTAACACTGAGGCCTCTACCACTACTACAGCATGGAGTAACTGACCATCACAAGACTAAACCAAGCCGCTACCTCAAGCAGTGAGAGCTGAGGAAATGCTTAAGTGCTAAAACTGCAGTTCTTTGAGATTCCACTGAAAGCTCAGGGCAGAAAGACCAGAAACCACGTGCACATCAAGCCAAAACAGACACGTTTTACAGCTTTGATAAATGTCTTGATTCTAAAGACAGCTTGGTTAAATTAGCTCATCTATCTAATGGTACACACTGTACAGGGGTGTTTTATTTTCTCCAACTCAGCAGTTTGAATATTAAGTCACTAGCTTTTCCAATCAGAGACACAGCTTAGCTGACTGAAAGGTTTGGCACATTGTAGCTGTTAGTGTAAAGGTTCAAATCCCACGTCATTTTCAATTTAAATCCTACTGGTGGTCAAAACTAGATCATATAAGCCTGTGTATCTGTTACTTCAACTAAGTGCATCAAAACTCCTGTAAAAGTGAAGCTGTAATGATGCAGTCAATGGTCCCTGTCAGTTTTTTACTACTACTGATTATACTGCTGTAAATAAAGCCAGATGCACATTCTACTGGAGGTGTTCACATTGGGCCTAATTTGCATGAACAGATTTTTTGTCCCAGTCCAGCCCTGGTAGAAGTGGTCTGAGGAAGGGAACTGGTCCATGAATACTGGTCAACCAGTGGTGCCATCTTTTCTTCGAGGGTTTTTGGTCCTTTCGGATAATCGCCTACAGAACAAAACCAGGATAACTCCTCTCCCCCAGCATTGAAACCCAGCCTCTCCTCAGCCACTCTCCCTGTCCAGCGAGCATTACATAAGATGGTGTGTATTGGTAAATGTCTCAGCCCAACCTCACGCGGCCCCTGCTCAACCCAAACAACATGAGGCCGGCGCTGATGAAACCCACTGAAAATGGCTCATATGCTCTACTGAATCAAGTCTTCACCCTAGAGGCAAATTCATCATCTCCATCCCCGCTGGAGCGCTAACGCCGCTTCCTCTCCTCCCCCTTCCCCCCCAATGCCAGACCTTTACTCACCAATTCAATTAACCGGGGCTCAATCAGAGCGTTTCTGCACGCGTCACAGCAGAAGGTGAAGGTAAGGTGAGCTCCTAAAGCACATTGTGGAGAAGTCAGGGCCGAGTGCTGCAGCTATCAAACTTTGGGAGGCTGGACAGGATGTGGGATTTATGTGACAGGCTGCCTGGAGACGTTAGCATTTCTGAGCGTCACTGAGCTCGTCAAGGCAATGGCCTCCTCGCCACGTGACGCACACAGCTGCACATACACTGCTTAAATATTCCCCTTCCCGCCAGGAGAGAGCGAGAGAGAGAGAGAGAGTGTGTCGGTCACAGCCTGTCCCCGATAACCATGAGACCTGTCACAGTCCAACACGACACACCTGGCTGACACATCATGGGAAACAGCAGAGGTACAAACATCAGGAGAAGACAAAACACATTGTGTTAGTCTCTACACAATCAAAACAACCTGATACAAACTCCACTGGTGTTGAGTCTGCTTTATTTCATCCACTGTACTCACATAAAGCTTTTCACAGGGAAATTATGTTTGTGTTAAAAATACTTTGTCACCAAAACATATTCATATAATTTTTCCAAATGAGTTTTTTTCCTTTAAAAATAGCACTATTTTTAAGACATAAAGATAAGATAAGGCCCATGGACTCCAAATATTTGACACTCTCTCAGCTTTCTATAACATTAAATGGTTTCATGTCACTGGATGAATGATGATCAAGTTGACTTAAGATGAAGAAATGTTTTAAGAAGGACACACATCCTGAAATGGAGAAAGAAAGTTGGGTTCAGGAAGCCTAATTCCCTTTAAGACCTAAAGCATTTATCTAGGAGGTTACCTGATGTTGAAAAATGAAGCTGCTGCACAGGAGTAAAAACTTCTGTTCAGTATTAAATGCCCCAATGACAAATCAAACATCTGTTACAAAAACACTTTGAGCCTCTATTCTCCTCCATTTGTCTTTTTGTGACGTCTAGATGTGGCATTTGGGGGCTGAGTATATTTGTAACTCATCACATTTGATGATTTTCAGACTCAGAGTTATGCATGAATAAGTTTAGTTAGATAGTGACACAGCTAAATTGACTCACTAGTCAGTACATTGTTTGACTGGGAGCAATAAGGCTTCAACTTCACCTCACGTCCTATTTCTCAAGTCCTATTTCTCTCTGAATGGCTGTCTAAACACTGATACAGCTGCATTGACAGCGCTTTAACAAAAATCTAGCATATTGTGTCGGTGAAACTTGTGTCTTTAAGTGAAACTAATGATGTAAAATGATGTTAGAAGCTTGGATATAACAGAGAAGTTGTGATGTGACTGAGAGTAAAACATTCACAGCCAGTTTCTATTGAAATGTATGGATGTCTCTTTTTCATTAAGATGTTTTCCTCTCGCGTCTTTGTCAGGTAATAGTCAAGTAATCCTGCTGATTTCCAGGGAGAAACAGAGGAGATAGACACCTGGTGCTCCCAGCCCAGCATGGCAAAACTTTAGAAAATTATTACACCTCATAGAAATGTTTCTCACATCCATATGCTGAGGTGATATGAAGATATTGTTTGGCTGCATTGTATTCAAGTTCTCTTTTCCAAGGAGTTGTATTTTCATTAGTTATTAGACGATGAAAGCTGATAGACACCTGCCGTTCTTGTGTATTTTTTCAGGAACACTAAGAAACTTCAAGAAAGTGAGAAAAGAAGAGATTGGACCTTGGAAAGAAGAACTTTTTTTTTTTTTTTTGTCACCCTGCTCCTCTCAGATTCTCTATGGTCTCGACTGCACAGACTCCAGCTACACAATGGCGGCGCCTGTGATGGGGTTCTCTGACTTCAAAACCATGCAACAGTCAAAGGCAGAGCCCTGATGTCCATTCCATATAGAGTCTATGGTCCTATACATGAAGATTTTCCTCCAGTTGAAATTCTTGCTTGTGTTGTACATCTCTTTGACGTCTGCTAAATGAAACCGGAGGATTGTTGGTAGAATTTGCAAAAGCTCTGAAGACAACAATTAAATGGCAAAAGGTATTCACAGACATTTTTATTTGTTTTAAAACTAATGTTTAAGACCATTGTTGAGGGTGTCATAATCTTCCTGCTTGGAGCCATACCTTTGAAATAAACTTTCATTGACTGTATCAATGGCAGGTAAAATAGTGAGCAAACCTCTGTCACATCTGTTTAATGACAGGACAAGGACAAAAGCTCAGAGCATCCTTGGCTCCGTCCACAGTTGGCTGTGATTTTCTCTTCTGCCAGAGGCACGATGAGGATGGAGTCCCTCTGGCAACAGGAGTCATTCATCCCAAGTGTGATAAACATGCTCAATCTTACTAATAGACTAATGACGTGAAATGTTCTTAAAAGGTAATTTTGTTTGTCTGCACATTTGTTTCGATGATTACATAAATGTCCTTGTGTTCAAGTTATGTATCTGGAGAACCTGATACAGAATTTCAACCTCTGTGGACAACGTGACTTCTCTCCTTTGATTCTATAAATGTAGTCCAGAGATGAGCTTTGGCTCCATGTAGTCTGACCAAGAATCTGAGATAAGTTAAAGGCTTCATATTCGAACTCCTCACCCAGCCTTGTAAAAACAGCAAATTATTTTTTGATGCTTTGCCTTTTTCCCCTCGACCCTGAAGTGCACCTTAAGACACTGAGTGCTCCGTTCTGCACAGGCCTGCTCTCAGTGGGTGTAAAGGATAGCTGCAGATCAATATGTGGTACCCAGCAAGAGCATACATCAATGAAAGGGATCAAGGTCAGGGATTATGTTACTGTACATTTGCATTGATTCAGATGAATTCAGTGAGAGTAAATCACATTTCATAGAGCCACTCAGGAGCCCTTTGTCGGCCTCATCCATCTTGTAACTCCCTCCAAGTTTTCACATCGCTCGCCGCTGATCCTTTCTTCAAGCCAGTGCAGAGTTAAAGTGAACATTCTTTGGAGCCACGTGAGTCATGCACAGCGTTGCTGCCCACGTCTGTGTGAGGGGGCCGGTGAGTAATCCAGCTCGGACTGAGGCAGGAGATCAGCCTTTGAAGCTCAGTGGGGAAAAATTGAAGCACAGAACAGGCTCAACACGCAGAAAATGCAAATTTAAAGCTATGGAAGGCAGAGACAAGCCAGTTATTCACCCCAAATGAAATACTCCCATGGATTTGAATCCATTCAGGGCCTCCCACTCAAATGTCTGAATGAAATGATATAATACCATAATCGTAGGTTATTGCTACCAGCTGAGCAGGAACAAAACCCCGACTCTTGACTCACATGACCAAAAGGTCGTCTTTGTTGTAAAAAATACTCTTCAGCAGAGCTACTGCAAGAACATGAAAGTAGTGATGTAAAACTGGCCTCAGGCTGCAGCAACAACAAAGGAAAGTAATTGTTACGTAAAGTGTTTCAGTAGACTGAGGTCACTACTATCAGCTGAACCAAACCAGGGTCTGATTGCAGCTGGTCTAAACCACTCAAACAATCACACATCAAGACAGAGCGGGCATCCTGGGAGGAGAGAGCCACACACACACACACACACACACACACACACACACACACCACCGACAGGAATAACACAATCTTATGATTGACAGGACTGAGCAACAGAAGATGTGCATCTTAAAATATCATCCGATTCATCCATTTACTGCTGATAAGACAAAATAAACTGGGTTCTTCAGCTTGTGTTAGAAAATTGGGTATGAACAAATTAATTGTTCGCCGAAAATCTCCAGACCAAAAGATAACCATGTTGTATATGTTGACCACTACAGATGGATAACAAGTTGATAATGAAATGTAAGCTGCTGGACTGAAATAAGGATAAAGCAAATTTATCTGTGTATCACATTTTGTCAAAAAGGCACGGGACATTTAATAGATCACGATAAAGGCATTGACTCATTTCCACTTATCGTCAATTTGGGATCAGAAGCTTGAAGCAAAGCCACAGGTGCTGACTTTAGCACCTTTTGGAGCGGCCTGGCTGGGCAACCCCTTACTTCTAAATAATATTACACATACCCCTTAAACAGATTCATAAAACTGGTGCAAGAAAAGACAGGAGCAGAAGGATTCAAATCAAGTTCAAAAACAACACAAAACAAGAAAATAACAGCACTAACAACAACAGTTGCAGTTGCAGTTTAACTAGTTAATGCATTTAAGGAGTCAGAAAGGTTCATGAGTTTCATAAACATGCTGAGTGGAAATATTTAAACTGTAAAGGTTTGCTGTTGAAATGACATTGATCTTTAACATTTAGTGTTAAGCTGTTCTGGTGTGTGTTTGTTGTCTGAGAAGTTTGATTCTTTCACATTAGAGGTTGCTCCGGCTGTATGCAGGAAACAACAGAAGAGGTGAGCACATAATTAAAAGGTCAATGCTGAACACTTCTGCTATCAATGATCCACAATCAAGCTTTTCTGAAACTTCTGCAACACAAAAATTTTTATTTATGCAGTAAAAGATCTGTGTATAGGGTCAAATCTCGGATAGAAAACCCATCAGGTCTAAAGAACATCATAAACGTCATAACCATCCCCAGAGGTCAAATCGCTGTCATGTTGACTGATGGAAGATTGAGCCCATCAGTCAAAGTGAGCTTGATGGATCAGCCACTGGTTATTAATAACGTCTCTGTTAAGGACCCGATGCTTATTTAAAGCTGATGTGTTTAAAAACGTTCTTCACTTGATTTTCTGTGTATTTTTTTGTTTTTCTGGGTTGGTGGTAGTGATGTCAACATTTCATTGAATTATGGGATGTGATGAGAGTGTATCTTGACTACACATCAAACCACAGGGGCCCACAGACCAGAGGATGCTCTCTGTGCGTAGGCGGTCACCAATGAAAAATGCAGGAGCTCTAAGTCTCATGGGAAACAGAGGTGTCAAAGTTTCCCTTTTACAATCTCACCAGCAATGTTGTGGTTTGAAGAGGGCTCTGATTTGGCTGGAGGCGGAGAGAGAGAGAGAGAGAGAGAGAGAGAGAAAGAGAGGGAGAGAGGGAGGAGTCCAGAGACTGATGTGTGTGCTGACAGACAACACACTGTCATTGAGGCAGCGATGATTTGTCTTTGTAGCACTGGGGCTGCTGAGTGTCAGCTTGGATCATCATACGTCTGTCCAATAGTTGTCCTGGGCTGAACCAAAAATGGTCCATCAGGAAGTCAACTTTATGTGCTCTTTGTGTTTCAAAGTGTGTTTATCTCAGCCAGTGTTGGTTCATGAAGCTCTTGGTTGGCATCAGTCAGCTGTTCAAAGCTGGCCTTATTACAGCACACAGATTCTTTGAACTTACTTTTGTGTGGTTTGATGGGTTGTATAAATGAGACAAAATGAGAAACAAGGACGACGGGTCACAACATAACCCAAAAAAAAAAAAAGAAAAAAAGGAGAAAAATGTGATATAATTTGGGTGATCTGCATTACTAATGTAGCAGGTCTTTATTTTGGAACATTTACTTGCATCTTACATATTAACATGACTGGTCATAGTGTTGGATAATCTGGATAATCTGCTGCAAATAAAAGACAGCAAGTTCAAAGTCCCATTCACTGTCACAAAACAGTAAAACTTCTCACTAACATTTGAGTTGTACAGTAAAACTGCATTTGATAAAAACAAACACTCACAAGGACACCCTTAAAAGAACTTGCATGTACTCTTGCTGATATTTTTTGTATCTCTGATTAATTTAAACATCACCACCCTGAGGATGTCACTATTTCATTTTTGCTGTCACAGACAAACATCTGTGCTCCTAAGATGCAGTAGTTAGTCAAACTTTTTTTCTATTTCTTGTCAGACTGACTGAAATCTTAGTTTGTGCCTGGCTTCCTGATTGTCGGTCAGACAGTTAGAAAGTTCATTGATTTGATAAGTTTGATAAAAGTACACACAAAAAAGTGGACACATTTAAGTGTGCACCTACTTAAAAGATTGAAGGACCAGGAATTAAAAAGATGCTATGGTAAGTTTGTGTCAAGGTATAATGTATATAAATCAACATTCATAAGGCATTCTGAGCCCTGACTGTAAAGCCAAATAACTATTTCTAGAAGTTGTTGTTAGAGTTTTTAATAGCTAATGAGAACTGTTATAAAGTATCAGAAATGCATTTATGAGGCTTTTTAAATGTGATCATGATGAATTAAAAGTATGGGTTAACTAAAATGTTGCTAATTTTTTTCTTTAAAAAAAAAAAAAAAAAAAAAAAAATCAAAAACAGTACAAATAGTAACATTTGAGAAGAGCACAGCACTTAAACTTGTCACTCTTTGGTCAGCAGACATCTTTACAAACAGGTCCAATACCAATACACCAGCAGCTAAAGCAAAAACAATAAAATTAAACTGGACTAAAATAAAGTAGATTAAATAAATTAATAATACAAGGCTTCATTAGTTCATTGACATCAGGTACAAAATGCCAACACAACAGAGCAGCTGTGTTTTAGTAAACAGGTCTCTTTATCCACCATCTGGCACAAACATAACCCTCAAACCAAAATCAGATCACTCTCTTTGCCTGCTTGGGTGAAAATTCAACAGAACATGGTTAAAATTCTCTAAATGCATTATTATTCTTCAAACAACTACAAAATAAATGGTATGTGTGATTATTGTATATCTCTATCTCTATCTTTAACACTCTCTCTCACACTCTGACTCTAAAGGTAGCGTGTCTGTAGCATGCTTTAATGGTCAAAGACATGATTTAAAATAGCAGCTTAATGACCACATTACCAGTGTCCACACAAAGCATCCTACTAATAAAGCAGCTGAGATAAATAAGGCACATAAAGCAGGACAGGGGTACATCAAGCATTAAGTCAGTGAAGCAGTGATCCGTTAAACTGAGAGGACAAAAGGACAAAGTGAAAGGGTCAAGCACTGCCCTGAGCCAACTATACGTCAGAGAAGCAGTCAGTTCTTTCACACAGAAAGCCTCTGTATATTTTCTTCTGTATGGTAATCAAACCAAACCTGCGCTGGCTGTAACAGCTTGCTGTGCTGCAGTCATGTGATTATACATGTCTGTTCACATGTGAGTTGCCACGATGCATCAACTTAATTAATGTGAATGTGCTTGGAGCAGCCTGGAGTCATTCCTGCTCACGGCACAGAGGTTACATCACGCTCACACACAGAAAGAAACAGGAACACACAGGGAGCCTCTCCTGCATGTATATCAGGAATAATGCTCTTCTTACAGAATCACAAACAAACCCTTGCTCATTTGTTGTGCTCGTTGAGAAACTCCTGTCTCTTTCTTCTTTCTTCAGAGGAGTTTTTCTGTGCTGGTGAGATGCAGCTGCTGAGCCACACACCAACTCCTGTCTGCACGTCTTTGCTCCTGTGTTTCTGGCTGCAAGAGGATAAATACCTTGTGCAGGCGTTCAACTCTCATCTGTGTCTCCCCGCCCCTGGGACCATAAATGCCAGGATGCAGGAGCGAGGATTACATGGTGTGTGGTCCCTTTCTTTGGCGTACTGAGGTGCTTGGTGGTGGTAAAAGGAGGGATTTCTTGGCACAAACACAGTCTGACATTTTTCTGCACACCAACGGGAGAATCTCACTCGGTGCCAAAAATAACCAAGAAGGAATTGTTTTTATTTATCATGCAAACTTAGGGTTTCAACTTTCGGGAGCCTTTTTTTTTATAAATGTTGCTCCAGGAGGGGGTTTATTTGCTATCTAGCCCCAAGGCAGCCCTGAAGTCACAAACAAACCTTCCTCCCCTTCACCCCCACACGTTCAAAAATGGAGCTGTGAACATGCAGTTGTGACAAATATTCCACTGCACAGTTTTATTTGCCGTCTCTGAAGCATTTTGTGAACCTTAACATTACTCTCGGGTGGCTGCGGCTCCTCATGTGTCACAACAGTTTACAGTCTGTCCTTTGTGGATGCTGGCAAAGTTGGAAACAAAGCCTGGGTCAATTCTGGGGGTGGAAACCCCAAAAGACAGAACATTCATCTTTACATCAGAGAAGACATGTTCAGACGTGTTCGCCTTTTCAGTTTATCATTGCATTTCTGTGACTGCCACTCTCTGTATGTTGGCATGGATACTTTGATTCTTCTGTCACTTTGTTTTATTTGCAGTTTTCATGTATGTACAGAAATATTCCAGAAATCTTTAAGTTGAACTGCTTGTTTAAGCAGTTGAGTTGTACACCTTCAATTTTCTAAGGCTCTTTTTTGACGGACTCCAAGTAAAATATCAGCCAGAGGTTAGGTTGAGTCGATGTTAGGGAAGAGTATTGAAAGATTTTATTTTATATACCAGTGCTCTTATTGATCCTTCTTAGCGATTCTTTATCAATTCCTCCTTTGAATTTTCCTGCATCAACATTTCATGGAGTTTATAAGTAGATAAATATAAAATTGCTCAATGGATTTAGATATCTCTAGACGTATAAAAACAAAATTGTTTTTATTGTATGTCATTGACTAATTAGACCAATGTTTTGAGTTGTTTGAAACGTTGAGCTTGCCGTAGTTATGCTAAAGCCAAGCATTCATCTGCACTTCCTGTTTGTAAAATATTCATCTATTAGCATTTTGTCATTTTTAAGTTTTAAGTATTGTTCACAAAAAATTAATCTGATGTCTTTTTTGTGATTAAAGTTGAAATTCTGTTATTCTATTCTGCTCGAACATCAGTGTAATGCTATCTACAAAATTTGTAGAACAATTATCATCTAGCAGAATTTGTCATTGTGACAGGCCAGTTAGGTTGTAATTAATTTTTAAAAGGGTATAATCTTTTACTTATAAAACACAATAACATAGCTAATTAGTTTTCAAAAACATTCTTTTGATTAAATGGCAGTGTGTCTGCTGTGATGTATAACATGTTGAATGCACTGAATGTGGAGCTCTCTCGAGAAAGCGTATTTTACATTTATTCATGGGATTTCATGGGAGCAGTAAAAATTCATTCTTCATTCTTAACTTTTTCTGTTCTCGTTTTTCTTTGCTGTGAGATTTGTATTAAATGTTTTCGTCTTCCAAAAGTTCATTTTGAAAGACCATCTGTGAATTTGTGTTTCTCTCTCTCCCTCCTAAAAACAGAATAATCATGTTTATATATTTTTAAAGTTTTCTCCAACTTCAGTGGCTTCAGTTTGGCTTAGAGATTCAACTCCTGTCCAGAACGTCTGTTACATGCAAGCAGCATCTGAAACATTGAGGAAGTATTAACAATTTCTCAAATGGCACAAACTGTACAAGTTTTTTTTCCTTAATTTGCAGTTTAGAGGACATTAATATCACCCAATCAGAGGCACAGCTCACCTGAGTAATAGGTAGATATCCTATAGCTGTGGAGGCTCAAAGTCTGCTTCAGTACCAATATGGCTTCTGCTGACGATTTACTTCAAAACTTTGTGTCAGAAACAGAAGACTGACATTGCTGAGACTAGATCTTCATGTATTGGTTAGCCTGTAGCCTTTACCCACTTTGTTTCCTTGCCTTTCTGTAGCTATCATCTCAAATTAAAGCAAAACTCCGGTCAAAATAAGAAAACCATAGAAAATTATAATAATTGACCAAACTCAAAATAAGTTTACCTGAAATTATCAAGTAAACTCCCAAAATCTCACCTTGAATTATTTAACCTTTGCTGCAGATTTTAATGTGAGTTTTGTGTACTGTAACATCTGCAGTGAAAAAGATGCTCATCAGCATGTTATTTCTACTCTTTTGATGATTCTGTGAACATGCGAAACTACACACATCATCTGCAATGAGTCAAAATCTGTCATAATAATGGACTTCGCCTTTCATGCTACCTCATCTGTGTCTTGTTGACATCACATGGTGATGACCGCAGTGTTTTCTGTCGTCTCTTGTCACCTGAGGCCACTGTCCTTACTGTGAAATAGAGAACCTCATGTTATAAGGGATGTATACTAATGACAGATGTTGAAACATCAGGAGCAGGAAACTGTAAGTGCATACGTAAAAGGAATAAGAGAGGTGCAATTTGTCTTTTCAAGCTTTTAAATGTGATTATAATACTTGTGAATACTAAGAAAAACCTATATGTAATCCTTAGTTTCTTTTAAGTGCTGAGATGCAGTGTAAAGTTGAGCCCTATGCTATAAATGGTAGACAGAGACTTCATTTTCTTAGGCAGCCTGCCACCCAACCCGCTGCTTGCCTTTAAAAAGTGAAAACAAACTCCCACTTCTGAATGACAGCAAGCATGACGAGTGTTCGGTGTCAGACTGTTGCTGTGACTCATGCAGCGAGGCTTCGTCAGACCTCACATCATCTGCCAGGTCTGTCAGGAGAGAGGAGTCTTTCAAGCTGAAACAACAAACTTCGCACAGCAGCGTCTCCAAATGGCTGCGAGACGTCCCTGAAAACTATTTTAACTTCAAAACACAGAAAGCTTGAGAGGTTTTGTATTTAAATTGCAGACAGTGTGTTCATACTGAACAACAACCTGAGTGTTACGTTTGTCTGTGGGTGGAGGAGGCTGTTTCAAGTTCATTGTTGATTTAAAATCAGTCGTTAGATGTGTGTAAAGCAAAGTGTTTAATTTTTCTGAGATAAGACTTTGTGGTGTGGGATGTGTTTATTTCTGCTGACATTAAATCATTGTAGTCACTTTAAATGTTGGGAATTTAAGTCATTAGCACTGTCTTGTTTATCCTGTTGTTCATGACACATTGCTCTGCAATAAAATGGCAAGTGCAATTGTGTCATCACTTCATTTACGTCTTTGTTTTCAGGAAACACAAGACTTCTCTCTGAAAAACAGAAAAACAAACAAAAAACACTCACAGCAACCAGTCGTTCATTCGTCAAAGACCCCTCAGGTGACTTTTATTGGTTCGTTTAGACAGTTTTGTTGTGATACACAGATGAGTGTCAGCCTAGGAACAAATGAAACAAAAGGAGAATTACAGTGATAGAAGTTGTCAAAGTATGATGTAGGATAATGTATTCAAAAATAAATCAACAAAAAAGTTTTTTTAAGGTTGATTAGTTTTGTTATCGACCATTATTAAAGGGACAGTAAGGAATTTTTACACGGTATTGTAAAAGTATCATCTGGATATAAATACCTGATCTTAATGTAAACTGTAACCTAAAATAAGATTATCAGCGCTAAAAAGGGTCATTTCTAAATGCTAATTCTTACCAAAACTCAGCTTCCCAGTGGATTGATTTATGGCATGCTGAAGTGTCCATGACAACACCATGCTGGCTGATGAAGTTTGGCTGTGAGAAGAGAGATCTGTTTTCCTCTGCTGAAAGCGATTTCTTGGATTTATTTAGAGCTTTGTGATGATGCTCATCTCAGCCCACATGCTGCAGTTATATTACAATGGTTTGTTCAAACCTGAGAGTCTATCAATAAAATGAATAGTGAGGTTATGTTACTTCTGCTTGGTAGATGAGCACTGGTAGGACACAAGCAGAATTCACCAACATTAAAGATAAATCTAAGAGCATCGTAGTAGCGCTAAATAAAGCCAGCTACTAAATTACGATACAAACTTACAAAGACTGCTGTAATGTTTCAAACAGCAGCATTATGTAACTGTTGATAAATACTTTACATCTTTGTTTTCAGTAAAAAGTTGTCTTGAACAAAGAAAAGCAGTGTTAAAAAGAAGATCTGCTCTCCATTCATTCTCAAAAACAAACTGAAACTGAAACAAAAGTGCTTCACCTCAACAGTGGGGAGCAAAGGTTTATGGGAAGCACTAAATCAAATGCTAACTTTTCCAGAGGGTCCTCACAGCAACTTGAACTATTCAACTCATGGTCCACTGGACTTTGGCATCAAATACAAACCACAAACTTAAAGCTTTCATGCAAAACATAAACAGCTTGATTTCTTCAAATATTAAAAGTATTTGTTGTGGTTATACTCTGCAGCTGAACCAGGCAACTTCCCTCAGCAGCTTTTTGGATATTTTCACAACCTGAGCATCGTCAAGATTAAGATTCAAAAGCAGTGAGAGATTAACTCTTGAGTTTTTGGGTGCAGGATATTTTGGATCTCCTTCTGGAGGCTGGTGGTGCACTCCTGCAGGGAGTTCAGTGAAGAAATAGTGAAGCTCATGCTATGAAGCTACCAATCATCTAGCATTGCATACCCTAACCCTAGTATGCTAACTGCTTACAGGATAAGGGTTTAAAAACATTTAGTAACTCACTGTTTAGTAACCATTAAAATGATGAGCAGAAGGTGGGCGGTGTCCTCTGTGACAACTGTAACATGCTACCTTTAAGGAAATGTTCTTGATATTCTTGAGATTGTGTCTACATTTCTCTCTCATGTTTGCACCTTCATGATTTTCTGCTGATTTCTTTGCCGTCTCTGATGTTGTTTCCCGTGTTTTGAAGGCAGTCAGGAGTATAATGCTAGTGAGGTTGTGTTGAATCCAGTGATATGACGATGGTGGCTTCCAGGTGCCTTAGGGCCCTTCATCCTCTCCTTATTGGAATGTAAGTTGGCACAGTTTCCCCCCTGCTGGCAACCAGCAGGCCGGGGGCCTGGGGCAGGGGGGAGGTGAAATGTCAAAAGCAAAATGCAAATTCATTCTGACAAGCAGTGCAGAAAGCATGTTCTCTGCGACTCGGGAACCCTTGATATTTCACAAAGTCAAATGAACATGTCAGCCAGCTCTGCAGGGCAACCATGGTTATTTAAAGAGGAGGTTCAAAAAACAGGCCGCCGTTACATCACAGGCAGCAGGACTGTTTACGTGCTGCTCAGCAGACAAGGCCTCTCTTTGTTGTGGTTGTTATCCTCGTTCTCCAGTTTCCCTCCGTCTGTGAGCCATCAGCTGCTCTCACACTGAGACACAATGAGGGAGGCCCGACAGAGGAGACACATACTGGGTCATTTTGGTCTGTAATCACATCACTGCTGCGCTCACATCCAACAGATTCACCATCAGACCAAAACATTTTGATGCTTTCAGCTGGAGCTCCGGTTGACAGCCGGACACCACCAGGGCTGCAGGAGCAGATTCAACCTTTGACGTTTTTTATTCGGCCTCCCTTTCCTAAAATATCTTTGGAATAAAGATGACCATGAAAATATGCTTGCTATGCACAGCTCCAAAAGCACCGTGAACATAAGGAAGCTCCTTGTTGTTTTTATTAGTACGGAAGATCCATGTATGACTTCATGCGTCACAGCTGCGTGGATGATGATGCTGATATGAGACTTTCAGGCTGCACACCACTGTTTGTCAGGGTGAAATATTTTTGAACCCACTAGATGGGTTTTCACAAAAAAACATGCAAGACATTCAAGGTTACCAGATGAGAGGGTTTAGCAAGGGTCAAATTTATCCCTCGAAATCTTGTTTGATCTTGAGCTCTCATTTTCTCTAAAAATTTCAACCTTATTCTTTAAGCGAATGATGAACCAAGTGTTTAATGATATTCTTTTTTCTCACCTCTGGCCCTGATATGCTTCAGGGTAGAAAGATGTTTGAGTCCTCCTTACACTGTATCCCATAGTCGTAAGGTAGATTGAAGAATAAAAACACCCAGGAGGATTCATCACAACTTAAAGGTTATGTGCAGCATGTACCAAATGTAAAACAAAAGATTAAAAAGACCAAATGATTCATCAGTTTTGAATCTTGTGTGCTAGCAGAAGATAAGCTCCTTCAGTGCAGGATTTCTTGATGACTCTCTGACTGGATGGAGTTTAAGGTCAGGGTCAATGTTGCTAAGTAGCTCTGTTTTACGAGGTCATGCCTCCTGCACGCTGATATGAAAACAAGCCGTCTGTGCAACAGCGAATCATAATCAATTACATCGTAGTGTGACGTAGAGACATGCAGTGCTACGTGGCAGACAGAAGTGATGCTGTATTGGAGTAAATAGAGCATGTAGAATTAACTCCATATGTTTCATATGACCCACGGGGATAACGCTGCTGTGACGCAGCACGGGGGTCTGAATGTAGTGCCCCCGATACAAGGACAAAGAAATGGCACCCATGTTTGACAGGCTAACATCACTGCCTCCAAAAACGTCTCCAAATGGTAGTTAATTACCACAGGAAACAACACATTTGTAGCCTTTTCAGCAAAGTGCTGAGGAGCGAGCGCAGAGAGATGCGACTGAGTGATGTGTTCATGTGAAAGGATTTCTCACGCAGCCGCTGTGAGCACATTTGACTCAGCCGTCCGCATGTTGGCCTGATAACGTCAATATCTTCTTCTTTATCTCCTGTCAGCTTGATGCCTGCTGCTTGTCGCTAAATCAGGCTGGGAGAGAAGAACTCCCACACTCACTCAATAACAGTGCTGGAGCTGAACAAACAAACCCCTAAGTGTCAGTAATTCAACGGTATCCAGGATATCTGCTCTGCAATCTGACAAATCACAGCTCCGTCTTTGAAGGACATATTTTGGGTACAACACTTCTTCACTTTCTTTCTTTAAGTTTGAGAATCATAAATACCTCTTGAAGCAAATATAACACTTCCTCTACATTTAACAGGTCCAGTTTCACACACAACATGCACAACACCCTCCCCTCAGTTTATATTACGTGTTGCTGAGGCCTGCAGAAAAAAAACTTGATATTGTTTCGAAATGTCGTAGACGAAAATAGAAGTGTTAGAAACATTTCCGATAACGACTCTATTCCAGTGAAGGCAAATACGCTGGTCAGTTCACCAACGCATCACTTTAGCTTGTTAATACATGAAAATGGCTGATTTCTTCTTCCCTGACTCAAAGCTTACAGAGTGGTGATATATTCCCACAGCTACAAGTAGATGATGTTATAGAGTCTCACACTGAATAACCTTTTTGAAGATAGCTAACAATGGTGCCTTGATAGCAAGAAAGCTGTATTTCTAGAAAAATATCAGCCTTGTCATACAATTCATCTTCTACCACCAGATTCTTCTCTCCACACTCTCTGAACTTGGCCTAAACAACAGCTGTTCTGGGTGAAGCCATAACATTAAGAGCTCCCCCTGGTGACCGGTGGCAGTATAGAATCTAAAGCCCACTTTTTCCATTAAAACAGATTTCACATGGATCAAAATACACTTCAAATTCTTTTTCCCCTAACTTTCTTCCTGTCATTATGTAAAGTTCTTACCTCTTCATTTGAGAATACACTCTTTTCAGCTAAGTTTAGTTGTAATTAGATATTTGACATTTGAAAATGTGGGCTTCTTCTGCCTTCTTGTTGTTGAGCTGCTTCAAACCATAAGTATCTACTTCAAAGTCATCATCCCACATAATGTCTGTTCAGCTGTGGTTGGTACCTACTTGAAGAATCTCTGATGTTTTATCATTAAGTTTACAGCATGTTTTGGTTTGTTGAAGTGATGTGATGTCCACAAGTTTTGGCTCCACCAGCCCAGCACATCATTATAAAGAAGAAAGACGGAGAATGCTGGAAACTAAGTGGAGACATACAGGAATGTACAAAACCGAGGGTGGTGACTGAATATTTATTGGAACTTGGTGCGTGATATGGCAGAGTCTGGGAAAATGCCACAGACTGACAGCAAAGAGGTAGAAGACTCAGCCAGGTGGAGGGATGATTCATGCAGACCTCTTTTTACGTCACCACAGTCAGATCGATCAAAGATGGTACAGGGACAGCTGTGTGGTGCTTAAATAGCTCAGGATACTTAAAGTGTAGAATCATCTGCTGTCATCGCGAATCAATGATAATTTCAAGCTGCTAAAACATATTGTCCTGGCTTTGTTGGTTAGTTGCCTCATGGAAGTGGAGTTATAGAGCTGAGACTATGCTCAAACTTTTATTTTTGGGTGATCATCTGATCCAGACTGAGCTCTGTGTCATTTGTTTTCTTGGTAACTCGTGTCTCAATGAAATCTCCCATCATGTAACCCAGCAACAGCACACAGAGGCGAGTATGACTGAGAGTAGAAAAATAAAACCTGACCTGAACCCTCCCCCCTCCACTCCCTCACCACCTCACCTCATTCTGTCACACATGTAAATGTGTCAAGTCCAGCTCGGCACGCTGGACGACTCACATGCCAACTCCACAGAAACATGTGCCGCTCACAGCGTTTTAACTCACACCCGCCCAAAAATGTAACGTTGGCGTAATCTGATTAATCCAGGAGCTAATTTGTTGCAGCGACTCTGCTCAGCTGCCGTCAGTAGCTCAGATCCATAACTTATTGAAAGCTGATTAAGACATCAATCCTCCTGCGTGTGCCTGCTAAGAACGCCGAGCTGTGTGGTTGTCAGGATTACTTAAGAGTGAACCAGAGACCACCGCGTGCAGACGTGAGAGCCTCGAATTAACTCTCAGTCCTGTCACCACAAAGGCCCATCACAGTGACACCTCCAGTTTGGCTTTACATTTTGAAACATGTTTTTGTAGGACGCAATATTTCATGGAAGTGAAGCATTTAGATTTACAAATAAAAATATATGTTGATAAGGAGGCAGGGGGAAAGTACAAGATTGTTTCATTAAAAAGGATCACTGAGTGTGATTTAACAACACAGCAGTCTGACCTTTGACCCCTCTGTGATCACATCTCTTAATTCACAGTCTGATGTCTTCAGTAACTTTAAGTCAAACCAAATTTAATCTGAGATTAAATCTTGGCGTTGCTCTCTGAGAAACAAAGACTGTATGATGCCCCCTGGTGGTGGATTTTGGCGCTCAGCCCACATCCAAAAGTGTTTCCTGGACCTGCTAACGAGCTGTGCTTTTTGCCAACAATCCAAGAAGACAAACTGAATTTGGGGGAAGGGGGTTGTTTCTGCAGCAGGCCAGCTGTAGCAGGATGGTGTATGGTGGATGGTGTGATAGATCCTGACAGCAGCAAAGTCTTGGCCGTGAGCATAAACTGCCTTTCTTATGTAACAGTCTCTCTGTAGCTGCCCCGTCATGGTCATTAAAATTCATAGACATCACATGAAAATACGCCCCTGAAGAACAGTTTTCTTCAGTGGCAGGAGACTGGTCAAGGACAAATAGGATGAGATTCAAAGGAGCTGAAGATAAAACATGCAACCGGAAGATTTCTGAGCCTGTGAGTCAAACAGCAGGGCTAAGTGAACCCCTTTAAAAGTGCACAGACTTGCAGAGAGCCCTGTGTGAACTGTGAGAAACTTGTCAGCTGACAAAAACATTAACACTCCTTCACACCTATAAGGCTCTGCTGACACTTCACCACCTGTTCACAGCAAACCTCTTGGTTCTGCTGTTAAAAAAAAAAAAAGATATCACAGGAGGTTTATTTATAGCCGTACATCTGTGGAGACAGAGCTCTGAGACACTTCTTTCATCATTTCACACTCATTTTGTATCTCTCTCCTCATCACAGGTTTCCATGCAGAGCTGAACACTTGAATCAAAGAACCATTTCATTCGGGGTTGTCAGAGCTGACACAAAAAGACACAGAGGCTAAAACTACTCAGCGTTTCAGAGATATGCCAACGAAACCTGTGAAATAAATGACTAACTGTGTTTTCAATCTTGTAAGATAATTTTAAAAACTCAGATTGAACATAACTGACCTTCAAACTATGGGTCTAGTTTTCGTTAACAAGGTCATCGGTTATTTTTTCCTCCAAAAAAGCTTCAATAAACACAAAAACTAAAAGACAAGCAAAGGCAGCTCCTCACTGCAGTGACTTCATTCATAATGTTGAAGATGGATTCTCCTCATTGAGTCTATTAGAGTAGGAATAACACTGATCTTTGTACCAAATGATGAAAATAAAAAGTTAAAGGATGATGATTTACTAACCACTGATCAACACTCCTGACGTCTTGAGTGGTTGATTATTAGCATTAAAGGCAATTTAACAAAACTTACTTTTGTTAGGGCCAAGAAAGCAAACAAGTCCAGGTAGCAAATGATCAACAAACTTCCCAATTAGATTCCCTATTTGGTGAGACTCAGTTTCACGGTTAACAGATTTACACAGGTTCTTAACTTAAACTTTCTGAAGTGGTTAAAAAAACAGAAACAGAAGAACTGGTTTTCTCATGATTGACTTACAACCAAAAGCAATTTAAACTACTCCTGAAGGTGGTAAAACTACTTTTAAAAGCTTTTGAACTTATTCATTCAGTGGAATCAGGAAATCATATTGATGAACAAGATCTAAAAAAGTAGTTCATGTGCCCCCAATGTGAATAATCCTGACCTGGTACAAAAGCTAAACTTGGCGGTGACACTGACCCCATGAGAACCTCGAATCCTACTTTGAATCTTAAGAATTATTAGTGTTAGTACATATTTTCATTTTCTTTTCTTCTTTGTTTCTTTTCACCAAGTTAAGCGTGATTGGATGCCTTCAGCTTGAGATTAACATCAACACACCTAGAAAAGTTAGAAAAGTAGAAAAGTTCAGTCTTTTTCAAAAATTTCATGAATCCTGTTTGCATGCTGATACCTGCTCCACAGTGCCCCCAACTAAAAACCACAGCTACTTTGAGCTACAGGCCTGAAATTTAATAACTATCATGCCATGACCTGAAAAAATTGTGTCCAACAACCATGGTGAATTTCGAATGGAAAGTTTGGAAATTTCAGTTAAATATCCCATTGACAATTGAAAGGGTACTTTTTTGAACTAAGTTGTCCCAAGTTTTTTTCTGATTATCTTCAAATTGGATATGTGTAAACTTAACACTTATGATGAAAACTTAATGGAGAATTTTTTGTATCTCAATGGGCATGGCCAGGGGAGGTGACCAAAGTTGACAATTTTTTCCACCAACATGCAAACATGAATAGCTATGTATAATATGCAGCATTTTCATAACCTGGAGCTTCTGCACATGTGGTGACCGCAACAAGTCCCTAAAAGGTGAGGTTGTCTTTCTTTCAGAAAATTGTTTGTTGGATCTTATGACGTCAGCTGTGTAAATATATCTGTTTATAGAGATGTATGAAGTGTTGCCAGGTTACCACTTGGCAGGGTCAGGGTTGTCATTCCGACTCCTGTTGTTCTCCATTCACAATAAGGTGTTACAGGACTCAGAATACAAAGTTTCTGAAAATGGAAAACACAAGACTTGCCATTATAAAGCCCCTGTATCCACCTACAAATTCCATATTTTCATGTAGAATTTTAAAATAGCGATTAGAAATAAAAGCAGACATGATGTCTCCTGTGTTGCGATTTCAAACACAGCTTGTGCCCTGCGCTCACACACACGTGAGGGGGGAAAAAATCCTCCTTTTAATGTTTTCTCACTCACACTTCCCATTCAAACAACAATGCTTGTGATCCCACAGGTCAGATGGAATGATTTATTCATAATCATGATAGCATAATAAAACAATGAACATTGAAAGCACTGACAGTTGAACCCAAGGCCTCTCACACACAGCATGCACCACCCGACCCCAGTGTTCACAGAGACACTGAACATTCCTAACGCCAAGATGCCCCTGGCTCCTGAAGTCCTCCTTTTTTAAGTCCTCCTCACCAGTCAGTTCTTTTCCTTGTTCTTTTTTTAAGTCCTTTAAATATATTTTGATATAAAAAAACAAGCCCACATATGATGAATCAACCATGTTTGTGAACTGCTTCTCCCTCTTCTCCTCTTATTAGAGTCCTGCATCCCCCACACACACCACTTCTCAGGGATGAACATGACACTGGCCCCCGAATCCTCCCTCTTCCTGTTCGTGGACACTTGGCAAGAACAAAGTCTGATGTTGTGATGGCAGAGGTGGGGGGAGACGGCACTAAAAAAAACAGTTCCCTGAAAATAAAGAAAGCAATAAAAAAAGATCTCTTAAAAAAGGTAGTTAAAAAATGAAACAACAACAGTCCAGTTGAAAGAAATGCTGGAGGGAAGTCTGGAGCTCTGTAGACTGGAGGCACTTTGGCACAGAGCGAAGGCCCCACACCTGACACCACGCCCAGGGGAGGGAGGGAGGGAGGGAGGGGGGAAAGGATGGAATGACAGAGTGCTGGATTCATGCAGAGATCCAGGAATGATGGAGGCGAGATGAAGAAAGAGCACCTGACGATTGTGGAGGAAAAGGCCAGCCTCCCCTCAAGTTAATGCCGTGTTTCGGAGAGGAGGAGGGGAGGAAAAAAAAAGAATGAGAGGGGAACTTGGACCAAGAGGAGAGAGAAAGAGAGAGAGAGAGAGAGGGAGAGAGACAGCAGGAGGACAGTGGCAGGTTTTAGAGAAGGAAGGAGCAGTGGCCTGTCGAGAGAAGAGGAAACTGTCTGGCAAAAGCTTTACAACACAAACAGGAAACAGTCCTTATATGGAAGCAGATGGCGGCTGGGGGGACGTCTGAGGTTCAGGGAGGGGGCACAGTTTGGCAGTCCCAGTCAGGAGGAAGCTGCTGTGGTCCCACGTCAAATCTAACTCTCCTCCTCCTCCTGCTTTACAGCTGTGCTGGGCTGAGTGTCGCCCCCTTCCCCTCTCCACCTTCGCCCTCCACTGGCCTCCTCTTCACAGGTAGAGCTCCTTGGCTCTGATATGCTGCAGCTTCTCCCTCAGCATGCGGAAGGAGGGCCGCACCACAGCGTCCAAGGTCCAGCACTGCTTCATCAGGTCATACACCACAGGCGGGCAGCCGTCGGGGGCGTCCATCTTGTATCCTTTCTCTACCCGGGGCACCACCTCTTTTAACGGCTGACAGACGGAGAAAGAGTTGACATTTACTCTCTACAGCAACATCAGGGTGTGTACAGAGATGATTCAAAGTGCCATAAAAAGCCACAACAAAAAATAACTCAATCTGGAGGTGTAACCAGTGATGGAGCATGAAGAAATAATTAAACTCATCATTTACAGAACAAATTGTGTCTTATTTTCATCATCTGCTCCAGCAGTCTGATGACACAAATCTCATTATTTTGAGGTCAAATCATTTCACTAATCCAGAGCACAAATTAATGAGGAAAAATGAAGTGCATGTGATACTATTAATAAATTAAATAAATACTGATCCAAGCAATAAAGCCTGCCATCTGCTGGTGCAGCTCAGACCTTTTCAGGGCCCATAGAAATGTGCCGTTCAGATACTTACAATTCTAGGGTAAGGCACACGGCCAAAGGAGTAGATCTCCCAAAGAAGGATCCCGTAGCTCCAGACGTCTGACTTAGTGGAAAACCTCTGTTTGATGAGGGAGAGAAAAAAGGAGGATTAAAATTCACACCCTTTATCTTAGAGGGAAGCCAGGGCATTATGTGTTTTCTTTTCTACCCTGAGGGGGTTTTGATTTCTATGGTGTGCTTGTTTTAGTATCTATGTGGAGTCGATGCTCAAATATACCTGCCAAAAACAGATGAAAGTGATTTAATTTCATCTCAATGTTAACTTTCTCGCTTTTATAAAAGCATACAGGTCTCACAGAAGAGTGCCTTTAGAGGTAGATTTTATCTGAACCTGCTGTAAGCTGATAAAGTATGATTTCTTAGTATTTTTCCTGGTTCTTAAGTTCCAGTCCAAGTTGAATAACAAGGCCACAAAATCTGTCCGCATTAATGTTCAGAAATTTATCTGTTATTTTTGTAATCACAATCTATTTTGTATTGTATTGTAAAGTATACTGTATGCAAGCCACTGCTGTGTCCACCTGCTTCATGCTGCCTCTACACTTTTAAACGAAGCACTTCATCTAAAATTAACTCTTGCTAACGAACTCCAGTTGATGCATCAAACATATGTATGAAAATGTAATATGCTGTGAAATGTAAAATAATGAAATTCTGCATGTGCGTAATCACATCAAAAAATGCTTGAAAGCCCTGAATACATTTTAGAGTTTTACAAGATCAAGAAAATAAAACAAGTGAAAATGAAAAAATGCAACAACAACATCATTCATTTGGTTTGCTTATTGAAAGCTCTTGTATGCCAATGATAAAATCTTGTGACATTCATCCTACTCATGCATATCATGTTTATAATAAAGTTTAAAGGTAGGGTCTGCAGGAATTTTTTGTAACTGTTTGTAAACACAACATCCAAACTGGGCTCCTTCTCCATGTCTCAGTGCTGGCAGCAGCGCATGCCCACTGCCTCCTACTGTAGTTAGTGAAAACACTCACCAGCTCCGTGAGCACCTGCAGCATCTGCAGCATGATGTTTCTATGGTTTTTATGGTGTCTATGTGGGGGAGACTCATGAGCCGTACACCTCACTTCCTGCGGGTAAATGAGGCATCCTCCAAATAATACATAATTCTTTCCCTCCTGCTATCGTACCTGCTTCTCCCACTCGTTATCATCAACATGCAAAGTCACCTGCGCAGACACACACACTGACACACACGTACAGAGACCCATAGATGATGATTGAGCAGGATTATACCCGTAAAAGTTGACTTTTTTTCCTTTTTTTTCTTTTAGATAATCCTGCAGACCTGACCTTTAAACTAGTCACAAAGTGTGAGTGCAGTGAAGTCTCAAGTAACTCTTGAACCACCTGCACCATGAAAAGAAGATCAGAGAAACAGAGACCCATTTTGTCCAACCTGTTTTTGTTTCTTAACAAAATGTTTCACCCTTACTTACAGTCACTCATGTGCCTTAAATTGTTTCATGTGAATTTAAGTGGGTGAAGCAGATAATGACAAATGCCAAAAAATCAGAAAACACATTGTGCCTGAGTCACTTCACATCCAAAGCTTGTCTTACCTTCTCTCTCAGTGCCTCTGGTGAAGTCCACTTGACGGGCAGCTTGGCAGTGTCCTGTATGGAGGAGGCCTCCTTGGTAAGGCCGAAGTCGCTGACCTTGGCGATGTTGTCGTCAGACACCAGCACGTTACGAGCTGCCAGGTCTCTGTGAACAAAGTTGTTTGCCTCCAAATACTCCATGGCCTCACACACATCACTGGACAACACACAGGGAAACAAGAGAGGGCATGAGTGAGGAGTGAACAGCTAAGGTTGAAAGAAACCAACAAACATGCACCTTTTCTCTCATCTATAGGAGGCTGTTGTTTCAGCTCTTATAGGCTGTTATCATGATACATCAAATGATAAACACAGCACAAATGTTTTCTCATGCAAAGAGACATCAAAGAGAAAGTTAAAAAAAAACCTTTTGAGAATAACAGGCTCGTTTCTCTTTTACTACCTGTATATTCATGTAGTTAAAACACTGCAGTTGCACTTTACTAACAAGTTTATTCAAGGGTCACATAAACGTTGAAAATGTTCCTGTCAATGTGATTATTTATGCACATTGATACACACACAGTGCTCGCACTCATCTAAGCTGTTCTGGGTTACAGCATCAGCTAAATATGTGTTAAATTAAAAATAAATGAAGACTTCAAGGCACTTGACTCTCGGATAAAGAAGCTATTTACCCCAAAAAAAAAAAAAAAAAAAAAAACATCCTGTAGGCCCGCTTCTGTAAACAAAAAGCTCTTTTATGCTCCCAGTGAAGAGCGTGACACTGCTCTTTTCAAAGTCTTTTCAAATCCTGACAGCTGAAGAGGAGCAGTTAAACTCGAGACCCTGAGCCGCTCTGATTAAACATTTGTCTTCTTGACAAATCTAATGGATGCTTGAACAGAGTTGAAGAGGACTCACAGAGAGAACTTGAGTAAGCAGTCTCCGCCAAGCACGGTCCGCCCTCGAGAGCGCAGGTAGTCCACCAGGCTGCCCTGTGACACGGACAGGATCATTAACACAACATGAGAAGGACACGGAGTTCAGTCTCTTAAATTAAAACCTGACAGGACATCTAAAGCAACAGTTACACAGTTCAGACTCTTTTAGTTTTACTTTGAGAGTTTGAAGAGAAGCTATACCATTCTTATACCTGTATCATGACTTTAAGCTTTTACCTGGGAGAGGAGTTTAACTTAGCATCAAGACTGGAAAGAATGGGAAAAGCTAATCTTGGTTTTGTTTGAATGTGAGTTTGCAGAGAGTTGTGGGTTTTTTAATGAGGTCAATAGAGCGTAACCACTGTGACACAGTTAAAAATTAGGTCTTGTGTTTCAGCATAACCATTTCTATTAGACAAAACACACTCTCACGCTCTCTAAAGCACAAAATCTTAAGAAGAATCAAATTTTTATAAAATTTGACAAGATCAGTCCAAATGTGTGCCTTATTATGTCTTCATAGCAAAGCATTTATAAAACAGCCACAGAGACCACAGATGGTTGAAACTCTTGGCAAAGGAGCATTCAAACAGTTTTCTTAATAAAGAAAATCATTTCAAACTGAACAGTTTGAAAGTTTCCCGTGTGTGACCAACCTTAGCCATGTACTCTGTGACGATGTAGAGACTGCCTCGCTCCTCCACTATGACTCCTAACAACTGCACCAGGTTGTTGTGTCTCAGTTGCCTTTTGAAAGAAAGAAAACAAAGACACTCAAGTGTTAGCGTGAAGGAAACTGTCAGAGGTGCCTGTTAAACAAAGCAAAATAAAGAGTTTTGAATTGTATTTCAAAGGCGATGTGAAAGACGGAGAATGTCTGAAGGATCTTACGTCATGACAGAGGCCTCAGCGATGAAAGCCTGCGCTGTGGCGTCATTTTTGATGCACTTGACTGCAACCTTGGTTCCTCTGTAGTCTCCTACCATCACATCTAATGAGGACACAGACAGGGTCAATTTTAAGTACAATATCCAGCAAAAGCTTTGGTCTGTGATAATGGCTCTGATGTGGAAAATAAATGATGCACATATTAGTCGCTCACCTCCAAACTCCCCTTTACCGATGGTCTGCAGGAGTTTCAGCTCTTTTCTGTTCAAGGCCCAGCCACCTGCCGCCAGAAGACAAAAATCTGTCAACAGATTCCCCAACAAGAATTCTGACACCAAACGGAAATACTCAACTATTCAGGGATTTATGACAAGTTTTTCTCATTTGGCCAACAAAGATTACCAAATTCTTAGATTTTGTGTTGATTCCCTTAAACAAATATCTTCTTCAGTCCTCTGCTGCAATAACCAGCCAGGTTAGATGGGTTCATGAGGAGAAGTGAAGAGAGACAGAGCTGGAGAAAGACTCTGATTGTCCTTGAGTGGGGCTGAAGCCCAGTGCTTGTCCCCAGACACAAAGATTAATTACCCTCCCAAGACTAATGCTATTAGGGCTGTGATGGCAGCAGATTCCTGTAGGAAACACAGGCCATGTCTACTTTATGTTTGTGAGGTTAAAGTGTGTGTGTACAAACACAAGCAGAGCGAGGCCCTGTGTGTTTTGGCACCAGTGTCCCTGTAGAGCAGAGTAATGAGCTCAGTGTGTCCTTACTCCTGGAGAACTCGTCCTGCGCTGCCACCGTTCCCTCCATCAACTTGGGTTTAATCAGCCTGGTGCAAAGGCCATCAGCGTCTTTGGTGTAGTGCTGTGAACACAGTGAGAGATGATTAAATGCATTAAAAAACATTAGGGGTGGGTGTATTTAAGAGTTAAACAAGACTGTGGGAGAGAATCAAACACAGGTTGCCTTCCATCCATAACACATTTGACAAAAGTGTTTGAAATGTTTGAAGATCAATCTCTCTGCGGTCAGACAAAGCATTTTAACTCTGATTAAAAACACTCTGTTGAAGAAGCTGCTGCCCATTTCAATTAGCTCAGGTTGACAACAAAGCTCTAACACTGACTGATATAAAATGAGATCTTCATGCTGAACTGCAGGTGTTGCAGCTGGGACATTTTTTCATTTTTCATTCATGAAGTAAAATTAGTTTCATCATCCTGAATGCGAGTGTGAAAAAAGAAGCTTTGTTTCATCACACAGAAACGGATGAGTCTGCTTTATTTTCACTGGTATTCAGACTGGTGCAAGTAAGATTAAAGTTAGATTAAAGTGCAATATAGACTGCTGCAATATTCTAATTACATACAGTACAATATTTTCTTAATCTTAAGTGTGTCAGAATACGAGACACTATTTTTGCAGTAGATATTTTATGCTCTACACCAGTGTTACTCAGCCTTGAACTCAACCAAAGAGAAACTGTTGAAAACTTCCTTTGCAAGAGAAACAATGTAAGTGGTGACAAGAAGCAATAAAAGTAAGTTGATGGTGGCAAAAATGGGTGAAAACTGGGAGAAAGCTTAGAAATGTCAGGCCACTGAAAAGTTTTACTACTTTCTGACCATTTCTGTTTGAAGTATTATCTTTTATTCATTTCATGTAATGTTCTATTTTTCTGAGACACTGAATTTTGGGTTCACTGCAAATCATAATCTTCAAAATCACAAGAAAATAAGGCTTGAAATAGTTCACTCTGTTTAATGAGTCTCTGGGTTTCACTTTCTGTGATGAATGACCAAAAAAATATATTCATGATATTCTTGTTTCTGAGATGTACCTGTATATGCAAACAGTTTCTTTTCCCTCCTCTTTTAAGTTCATGTTTTTCTTCTTCAAAACAGGAATGAAAATTGAAAAAAACATACATAATCAATACCCCTTCAATACTGAAATTTAAATCCACAACACATAATATGGTGAACCTAAAAAAATAGAACAACAAATCACAATTGCATCATAGGGAAAAATATACACAATTCAATTATTTTTGCCAATCGTTCAGCCCTAATTCAGACCTTAGTGGTCACAAACCGACAGCTGCAAATTCCTTGAAAGTAATTTCCTGGGAGAGAAAAAGCTTGTGCACTTTCAGTAGAAATGCATCTCCTGACCTACATGACAGCTCATACACCAACGTACACAGATTTTATCTGAAGGCTGAGCCTGTGTACAGGCTTTGATATGTAAAATAAACACAGGCTGATGTTTGCAGCCACAGAGGAACATGGAGGTAGTGATGAAAAGAAGATTCAGGGTGAGGTGGAATAAAAAGAAAGTGAGGGGCTTTGCCTTTCTACTACAAACAGGTTATCAGCTGGATCAGCCTTCATCAAAGGGAGAAACATGTCTGGAGGGTGAACAGAATCTCTGCCTAATCCACATTTGTTACAGCCAGCCTTGGTAACAACTTTTACTACACACAGCAACAAAAAGAAAACACCTATAATCCACTGAGGGAGAGTGATCAGTCAATAGAAACGTTCACTGTGCTGAAGATTGACATTATGTGTAGGGTGTTTCAGGATCTGGAGTGATTCCTGTGCTGGGAGGTGTGAATATTGGAGCATTTACTGTGAGAACCATGAGGAGGGCGGTGTGTGGGTGTGAGAAAGGTCTCCAGTTAGTTCAGATTCAGGGGGATGAAGATCAATGAGAACAGACCCCTGAACCTGTTAATTTCTGCTCATCATTATGATGAGGACTGATGCAGCGATGGATTTACTGATGACAACAGACGGCAGCAGCAGAATGTGAGAGGTCATTGTGGGTGTTTTATGTTTTATAACATTTCAGCTGGTTCTAAAAATAAATAACCCCCATGGATTATAAAGGTAAAGCTGATCTTTGAAAGCAGGTGAGCATTAAGTAGTTTACATTCTGATATTCACATATTTCCTTGTATTTTTTTGAAACAAAAAAATAAAAAATCAAATATCAAACAAAGATCATGTGCCTTCCTGCCTGATGAAGAACAAAGACAGTGTCATGTTATACAACTGCAGCATGGCGAATTGACCAGTGTAAGTTGGAGTCATGACCACCAGGGGGCAGCATGGTGACAGAGGGGTCAGCTCCAATAAATTATTCAACTCATGCTGTCACACAAGCCAAACAACAACAGCACCACCCTCTTTTACATCCATCTAGTTACTGATGTTTACATTTTAAGCACAATATAACAGCTTTTGTTTACAGTACAAAGCATAAATGATACATAATAAATGCAGTCAGTTTCAGCACATTATTTTAATTTAGTAGTTTCAAGTGAACATGTTTACTTGGAGCTTAATGGTTCAGGATGACTCCAGATCTCTTCATGTAATCAATACAGATGAAAGTAACCACAGAGTAGGAACAAAACATGAGCACTGAAGCTAAATAAATACATGTATTGTGCTGTTACACTCTCTGAATACATCACAGAGCCATCTATGCTGCACCTCAGTATTCGTGAATGCCACACACGATATCATCACTATGATTGACAGAAAAAGGGACCCAGCTCTGTTACTATATACTTATGCATATGGTATGTATAAGGTATATATATGTGTATGTGTGTGTATGTGTGTGTGGGTTTATGTAGAGCCTGCTGTGACAGGCCAATAAGAGCAGGGTAGCAGAGAGCGCGCCGGAAAAACACTGAAGAATGTGAGGAATCTTGTCATAGGCTATTATAGAAGGGGAGAGAAGACCCAGGGGAATTCAGGCAGGGGGAGGATAGATATAGAGGGATTAAATCTGAGAAAAACGGAGGGAGAGTGAGAAGCGGAGATGGATAAAGAGAGAAGAAGATGCCAGGTATACACAAGGAAGCTTTAAGAGAGACGAAGGGATGAGAGGCAGGAAATGGAGGCAGAACCAAGCCTGGAGGGTGTAAATGAAAGAGAGAGAGAAAGAGAGAAATTGTGGGTGGCTGATAACAGGAATGCACCAGGGATGTAGATGGTTCGGTTGCCAGCTGGCACATTCCTGTCGTCCACTTCCAGCGCCCCGCGAGGCAAAGAGATGAGGTCCAATTAGGAGTGTGATAGCCGCCAATCCAGCTCGTCTCTTTATCTGAGAGGATGAAAGGTCTCTCTCTCTCTCTCCTTCTCTAAACCATCATGTCTCCTGTCTTTCCCTCTCTACACGCTGTCCTCTCTCTGAACCGGCTTTTGGATATCAGGCAGCGAGTGAGAGGATCAGACGACTTTTTGAAGAATAGAAACATGTACTCCAGTCTGATTTTGAGGGAACCTCCACAGGGACACTGGATGTGCGTGTGGGCCTTGTTTACCGAGTTATGTAACCAAAGTGCCTCATAAAAAAATCTCTAAACTCATCTCATTAAATCTAAAACTCATCTAAATATTTTAGAATGCGTCTAAATCTTAATGACACATTAATAAATGAATGACTCAGAAGAAAAAACAAACTCGTCTGTAAATTTTCTGTTTAAGATGTTAAGACCTAACTCCAGAGAACTGAATGAATCTGTGATTTATTGCAGATACATAAATAGCCACAGACACAAAATGAGAAATAAAGCAGAATTGAAACAAAATTCCTCCTAATCTTTTACCCGTCCTTCAAAACAACACAAATAATAAACGGCAGCAGCAGGATGAATAATTACACCAACAGGACATCTTCAGGTCATGTTTCAGGAAGTTACGTCCATTAGCCAGAAAGTTTGAATCCTGTCAGGCCAAATACAGCCAACAAAGCTTGTCGCTGAAAAATAATTTCTTTAGTCAAAAAATGATCAAAACTGTGGAAGCTGCTGATGATCAAATGTTGCATATGGATTTTTAGACACTTAGATTTGTATACCTGGTGTTCTTTTTAGATCCAACCATAATATTGAGTCAGAGATAGGGGTGCAACATAAATCAGTTTTATCAGGTTGCTGCTTACTAAATGCCGACCTAGGGGCCTCGTGCATAGACAACATAGACAGTGCATCATGTTCCCTGTAAACAGAGGTTACGTTTCCTCACTCTATCAATTGTACAATTAGCCAAATTTGCCCTGGTTGTGGTTATTCTTATGGGTGACTCAAGGAGGGCATTAATTCATCAAGTATTTTTCTTATTTTTCACAGAAAATTAATACTATATAACAAATGTGATAACAGTATGCACCACATCATTGTAGGCCAATCCCAAAACAGAAGAGAGTTGCTGATCCCTGCAATTTGGTGTGCAGAACTGTGGAACTGTGCGGAAATAATATTGATATCAGTATTGGTTAAGGCTAAATGAGTTGTAAAATATCAGCATATCAGGTATCAGCCAAAAATCCAATATCGTGCATCACTAGTCAGAGTTCAAAAAGTTTTGTCATTGTTTTGCAATCAGTTCATAATCTACAAATCAACAAATTTGCTCTGTATCCCACAATAAAGTTGGCTTGGACAGACAAGTAGTCATATCAACAACAACAAAAACATGTCTGTATTCATTTATTTCCTTCCCCAACAAATGTAAACTCTGTCAAGAGTCATATCTACAGACAGTGGTTGAAGGTAATCATGGGATATGTGCTTTTTTTTCTGAAAATCCTAAAAATTTCCTACAGAGAGGTCCAAGCAACATACAACTCAGATAGTATGAAACAAAAAGTCAAACAGATTTGAGGCTTATTTTTTGAATGCACATTTTTTGGGGCAGCAGCTGTTCATGGTCTGCACTCGCAGACTTAAAACGCTGCCTTTAAGGCACGATGAATCTTCTGGAGTGACTCGACACAGTTAAGACAGCCAGACATCAAAGTTTCTTTTAACCAAGTCTAAAAGATTCTCTGTATTTCAGCTGAACACTTCAGCCCTTTTTATTCTAAATTATAGGCTTGACAACCAACTGGCACGGTTAATAAGTGCCAAATGATCCTTTTCATCTGCCAGACTGAAAGTCAAGAGAATAGTAGTTTTCAAGAGCATTTCATTGAAGGCAAATGGCAGCTAGACTTTCTACAGCTCCTACCTCAACCAGCTGCATGAGGTTCTCAAAGTACTCCTCCTCGTCGATGGTGAGCTTTCCATTGTGGTAGATGATGCGGTAGTGCTCCACCTTGCCGTCACAGCTGACACACAGGGTGTAATCTCCAGGATAGTTGGTGCTCTCCCTCACCAGGAACAAACCCGTCTCTGGAGGATAGAGGAGGCGCTCGGCCTGCTCCCGAGTTATCTTCCCATGAAACCATCTGAAACAACAAGGGAGGAGGAAAAGTTAGGAGGGAGGAGATGGGAAATCAAACACCAAGAGGTGCAAACAAGGACAAAGAAAGTCAGGGTAAGGTAAATAGAACTGGTTAGGGGACTATGGCTTGATTTGCATGATGCCAAACACATTGAAAGCTCTGTTTATCAAAGAGACATGTCTGATTGGTTTACATAAATTCTGTATACACAGAAAAATTACAACCTCTGAAAAGATCTATGAATAGTTCAGAAAACACATACACAGGTTTTTTATCTGAAACTCATTTTACCGCTCATTTGCAACTTCAACCAGACAGATGGCTCTACTTCCACATATCACAGTCCACAGCACTCCACCGAAACAGGAATTGACAAAATACAAGTGATAGGAAGCCGGCAGCAGAACTTCCAGTCTGTGCAGCTTGAGCGGAGCAGGGGTGGGGCCAATGAGAAAGTACCTGAACCCAAACAACAGGAAGCGTGGAGCTCACAAACACACAAAGAGAAGCCCAAGGCATAGAGGGGAACTGACACACAGCCACTGCAATAACAGGAAAGTGCAAAAACTGCTCAGACAAGGTGGTGGGCTGGACAGACCCAAGTCTCCCACCACAGCAGGGAAAATTACAAACTCATGCTGAAGCTAAGCTCGAAATGAGTTCATGATCTGAGAAAAATAAAGCTGTGTTTCCTTATTTAGAAGCTCAACATATGACCCTGATTGACCCTCACCATATGGTCCGCTGGATCCATCTATAGGCTGCTAATGGATGGATTACACAGCTGCATTACTCAGAGTGCTTTTGCATGTACAGCAGTCTCCTGGATTTCAGTCTCACTCTGGTTTGGAGCATGGATCTTACATCATAACACTTATCCATGTTTCTGAACATCTGTGTGCAGCTGACTTTAACCCCCATCCTTTTTCTTTGGCATCTCTGATGCTACATTCAGCCGCAGTAGCAGTCGCAATCCATTTGCTATTTGTTCATTTTCCCAACTGTGTTTTTCAGGTCTTTTGGAGAATTCGGAGGTGTTCTTTGGTAACATGGGGTACAAAATGCCTTCATGGTTTTCTTAATCCTTTATGGGGTCTAAACCAAGTAGAAGTACCTGGTATACATCCAAAGGAAGCCACTGTGAAGGCATCCTGAATAAGAAACCTGATCAGGATGCCTTACCAACGGGTATCTGATCGGAAGGAATCTCCTTGGCTATTTATGATTTGATTGAGTATCAGCTCTCTACAAGTTCAGTTCTGACATTTAAACTGCTCAAAGAAGCTGACTCTCATTGAATTTCTCATAGACACATTTTGTTTTACAGGCAAAAGGTTTTTTTTTTTTTGGTGTGTGTGTGTGTGTGTGTGTGTGTGTGTGTGTTTCTGACTATCACCAAAGCTGAAACTGCATCTACAAAAACAAAAGCTTTTCAGATGGTTGAATCAAATTTTCACACGCAGGTCTGGGGATGCTACAGAAACCACAATACTACATTTGCATGAAACCCTCTGCAAGTTGACCCCAATGAAAAGAAAAAAAGTGACTTGCTGTTATAAAGCAATGCTGTATTGTGCACCATGTACCTGTTATGAGAGGTCTGTTTTGATATACGTGTGGTTAGATGTAGCTTAAGCAGGCCATCGACTACCATTAGAGTAATTGTTTCCAATTTGGATTCTGGTTTAGCAAAGAGAACATATGTGTAGGACACAGATCCATCTACTCTTTATAGATAACCTTTATGAAATATTTCTGGTATGCCCATTTATGTTTCTCACTGTTGATGATCGTTAATATGAAGCACAATAAATTCCTTTTTTGAGACAGAGTTTGATGCTAGTAAGAGTACATCCCATTAGAATATGAGTTTTCTGCTTTGTGAGACATTTGCCCAAACAAACCAGCATCTCTACACAGCTTCTTAGTGATTTATGTCACTCTCTGTGTGAAAGCTTGCATTAGCCACAAACTGTAGCAGCCCACAGGGTCTCTATCCATCTTGGATGGTGAATGGTCGGTAATCAACAGCTATAATTGATTTAGTCCATTTTCTTGGGTTGCCACCACTCCCTCCTCCTCCTCCTCCTCCTCCTCCTCCTCTTGGTCTTACTCAGCCTCCTGAGACAGCAGAGGTCCTTGTGGCAGGCAGCTTAATACGGGTCG
Source organism: Thalassoma bifasciatum (assembly GCA_008086565.1). Lineage (NCBI taxonomy): Eukaryota > Metazoa > Chordata > Actinopteri > Labriformes > Labridae > Thalassoma > Thalassoma bifasciatum. The sequence continues at coordinate 33,753 of RPOG01000762.1, read as the reverse complement.
AGTTGATTAGATCAGTGCAGGCAGTTTCTCAGATGGACAGCAGCTCCTTAACTCCAACTAATCCGAGTGTAGATGCCAAGCATGGGCAACACACAGACACACACAGGCCTTTTACTGGAGGCACACAGGCTGCTCTGTGGACGGCAGTTGACTGCAATTTTCATGCATGACATCATCGAAATATATGAAAGCACAAAAACTTAGTAAACAACTTGATGGGGACAACAGGAGAGCAGGAAATGGGGCAGCCTGTTTGGGTGCCCCAGCTTCTTTAAGCTGTGAGGTGGTGCAGATGTCTGCCACATGGGGGCAGCAGAGAGAAAAAGCAGGATGTCAGAGAAGGAGGTGAGGGCTTCATGTGCTGTTGAGGATCAGTCAGTGAGGGTGAGCATGGAGACAGAAGACCACAGCTGAACCTTTATGTAACACGGGGGGGAGAGGTCTTTTCTGAGACATCTGTTAGTGATTCACAACAAAATCAACAAGTCCCTGAGGGCTGCTGCTAATGGCTCCAGAGGAACTACTTCTGATGACAGGGGTGTTTTCAAAAACTCCAGCTATGCAGTGGTCTGAATGAAATGAAATGAAGCAGTGAGGACATGAGGTCGACAAGTGCAAGCGTGCAGACCTAAAATACTTAAAATACTTATTACTTTTCAGGTCGCATAGAATAAAATAGAGAAGGATGTTTACATCACAACCTCAACATTTAGTATGTGGCCTCAATAGAAAAGAGAACACGATATTAAACTTCATGGAGGGTGGGGTTAATATATGGTTGATATTGTAACATTTCTTGTTTTTCTGACTAATATCAATTTTTGGTTGATACTACAACCCCCCCTTAACTTCAAATCAATCCACAGATAAAAACTCCTGCAGATTTCATCCCTGCTTGTTGACAGTGTGGCAAAAATTGTAGCATTCGTGAGCATCCTTGAGTCTTATTTACCATGGGTCATTTAAATATTATGTCATCAACCAAATAGACAACAGTGACAAAAGGTGAGCTGTGAGATTCAGTTTTACGCTGTTGCAAGTTTACAAAAAACAACATTGTTTTTACACCATGAAAGCAGGTTTGAGCGTTTGCTGAAACAAGAGTCAATGTAGCACGGAGGAAGTTAATTACAGAGGCTCAGCAGTTTAGATATTTCATGCTTGTTAAGTCAACAACTCTAGCAACTGGCAACAGGTGCAAGGCTAATGCTTTCAAGGCTGACAGCAGCATAGAAAAAATTACAAAAGCAATTAAATCAATTGTCTCAAGTCACATCACTCCAGAGAAAAAGAGTTCAGACGATTCAAAACAGTAGCAAAACGAAGCACCTGTCAGTGGTATTGCCAAAAGAAGCTTTTTAGTAATGACTTCAAAGTGTGAAAATAACAGAAGCTTTTTGGATTCAATGTTTTGGATGAGGAACACCTGCAGCTCATTGAAAACGAATGTTTGAAACCTGGATTCCAGTTACAGTTTACCATTGCACAATCCTTTTTTTTTCAATATGAGTCTCCTCTAACAAATGGGCTTAAACTTCTCAACATAGTTTACAGAGCAAGAGCTAAAGAAAGTTTTCTCATTATTATTTATGGATCTAATACGGTTGCTTTCTGGTTAAACACAAGCTTGAAGTCACAGTTCAGAGCTGCAGGATGAAAACATCCACAGATCACAACTTGATTTAGGTCAAGGAAATGCTTGGCCAGTGATAAATCTAATCCTGGTCTCTGATTGGGTCCGCATTGACCTAAAACAATACCACAACCTGCCACTGGAAACGTACTGTTTGGACTTCTAAAGATGGATTGGTGCCAAAAACTAAAACTCTTTTGGGGAGCACATAACTTTGGGTTTTTGATAAGTGGCTTACAATACATCCAGCAACAATCTTTACTGCTTTTTCCTCTTGTTTTTAGGTGCGAGGTGGGGTAGACCCTGGACAAGTTGCCAGTCACTAACATGACTAACACATAGAGACAAAAAACCATTCACAAACACACACACTCAAACCTATGGGCAACTTAGAGTGACCAATCACAGAAAGAGCCCACACATGCACCAGGAAAAAAATACCAAGTCTAGGCAGAGAACTGAGCCAGAAACCCTCAATTCTGTGAGGCAACAATGCTTACCATTGCACCAACCAGCAAAACACAGGGAACAAGAAAAAAGCCTAGTGAAAGGTTAATTTTCAATTTGCTTATTTTATACATTGGTGGTCTGGCAATAAGCGTGATGATTGTTTTACATATGCTGGTGGTCAGGGCAGACTGTAATAAAATAAAAATCCAGCACAGCCGCCTGCTCTAATACATCATCATACACCACTGGGGTTAAGACTCTAATGTTTTTGTCATTTGCAAAAGTTTCATTGTTATTTTGTCATAGTCTCATCCAAAAGCAGGGAATGGAAGTCTTCATATACTCACAAACTGGTTCATGCCAGAGCTGAATGACCCTGTGACCACATTCATATTGGTGAGGACAGGCAGTGTGACTGCTGACAAATGGAGAGGTCAAAGCTTTCAGCAGCAGTTGATGAAGAGAGACTAAGAGGGTCAAAAGTCTATTTAAATGTTCCCTGCCAAGAAGAAATGACACTTAGGTTACGGTCGTGCCTGTGAGCACTGCTGAACTAGAGCTAATGACAGTCTCAAAGTGAAATTTCGCTGAATGAAAAGAAAGGCCAGCTCACTTTTGGGTGTAACAGCTCTCTACTGATTATTACGTAACATGGACCAGTTCAGCAAACCATCACACTCTCAAAACATGACTCTCAAAATGTAAGAGGACCAACCCAAATAGAAAAATTTCCATTGTAATATCAAAAAGTCTTGCAGGAAAATTAAGATTGACTTCTTCGATGAATTTTTAAACTCTTCTTTGTAATGTTCAAATTTTTGTTTGTCATCACTCGAGGGATCTGCACAAAACTTTGGCTGCTGTCAGATGATGACATCTCATAACTATGTGAGGATCTTGCAGCAGCCTGTGTGCACTCAGCTTTCCTGTCTCCTCTCATTTGCATATGCCTCTCGCTATGCTTTCCTCTTTTTTCAGAGAGCTGCTGTTCAAAGAGCTTCATTCAACTGTAGTGCACAGCTGTCCCAGCCTCTGTGGCAGCCTGACACAGACAAGAGGAAACAGTGAAAACAACAAAAAGACTGCGAGAGAAGGAATTTCCATCTTTTGATGCCCTGCCTGACTCCTGAAACCAACACTACATTTCCCCTCACAGCAGGGGGCATAAGTGAAAGAGGATTCAACAGCTATTTCGCATAATTTAAGATGGATGGAGGGCATGGTGGAAACAGATATGAAAGACAGGAATGAAAATAAATGACATTGTGATCTCTGCAGCAATGTGCATCATTTTTCAACAAGGTTCTCAGCAAGTGGGGGATTTGTACAGCACTTGTGTTTCACAGCTAACGAGAGAAAATAAACCTTTAGTGTCAAACTGCCTCTACTCTTCTCAATATCTGTGAAATGCATGCAATAAAAAAAGAAAACAAATTCTAACATACTAAGCAAGTGCAAGAATGAGAGCTACAAAAGAGTTCACTCACACATACAGACACACAGCCATGTTGTGTATCTCCTCCTTCTCCCCCTTGATACTTACGGCATTAGGCTGAGTTTTCCCCCTGATTTGACTCCTTCCCTTTTCTGGACATAGTTCGCTGGGATAGTCCCCTCTCTGCCCACCGTATTCCTTGCTCTGTACCAGTTAGGATCCTAAAACAGACGAGCATAAAACATCAACCTTAGTAAATTATTAAGGTGTGCTGCTGAGTCATTCTTCAGTCCAGGGGCTTTCTTTCACTTCTCTGAGCACTGAGTTGGTAGCAGAGATGTGTTGACAGGTTCAGACACCTTTAATAATGTGCATATGATAGATGTACAGCAGCTTTCATTGCTTGCTGTTAAATTCTCAGAAAGAGGAGACAGAGAATGTCACAAGTCAAACATCTGTGCAACAAAGATATTGAAATTAAAAAAAAGATTAATGCAGTCCAATCTAAAACTCATTGTGTATATGCACAGAAATCTTTGAGACATAGGAATAACCACAAGTGAGGGCCTTGGGATTTTCTCTGAATCACACATAAATGAAAAACATTAAGTATTTGTTCATAAGTGAACTTACAAAGTAAAAATAAAGCTTAACATTTCAATTATCAAACATTAGACAGGTTTTTTTGCAGTGCTTTTTAGCAAAAGAAGCCTTTTTATTTCTCTTTCAATTGCGTCACATTTGTATTTGCCGAATCTCTGCCAATGCCAAACAGCTTCTTCTGCTGTTGCTGTCGACTCTTGTTTTGAGCCTGGTTTGCACCATCACCTGTGAGAGTCGACCTGGCTCGTCAGTGGGAACAAATATATTTCCTTCCAAATGTGTCAACATTAAAAAGTAAAATTAACTCTTTCCAGTGGTCAAAGATTGATTGCCAAGAAGTATCGTTATAACAATGAAATCTACCAAACAGAAATTAATGCACTTTTCATGCATAGTTTCGGTTTACTTCACAAATTGATTTCAGCCTGAGGTGAATTTAGTTCACTCAAAAGTTGTACATTTGCTTCTTTAAATAAGAAAAAAAGCTGCTCATGCATTAATGTACATGAGTGCTCTACGAGAGAAACAAAAGGCAAAATATGAAGAATAGCAGGGACAAAAGTAACTCTACAGAGAGATGAAAAGTCTTTTCACATGTGCTCTCCTTATTCTTTTTTTTTTTTTGTAGAAGACTTCAAGAGCTTCACCCTGATCTTTTCAAAGATGTTTGTTTACTCTTGTCTGCCCAAAGATCAGTGGATTGAAATGCTGCTTTTACACTTACAGATTCTGAGCACTTTCTCTACAGTGTGCAGATACTGTTTGATTCCTGCCTTTAGTCTGATTTCTTATGCAGCACCTGTAACAGAAATCTTTTTGGATGTTTGTACCAGACACGTTGTTTTGTCAGTGCTGGAAGATTTGACAGCCTCTACAGACTCAAGTTGACTGTCAGACACTACTCTCCCATGTTTCAATGTGAATACTTATGTCAATATTGTATTTGTGAGATTCCTGCACTTATTACACATAGATCAATAGCGCAGAATGACTCATTGTCATATAAATCTATGTTTGCAGCCTCCTTTAGAAAGTCATCTGTGCAGCCAGCTAACTTACTCTGGTGACTCCAATTATGGTGAGCACATCTCCTTTACAGAAAGGCAGGTCCTGTTCGTTGGCAGTCTGGAAGTTGTATTTGGCTACGCACTCTGTGCCAGTCGACCACGGTGCCTGAAACAGAGAGGAATCATTTAAAGACAAGACTGAAACAACTGCATCATGAAAAAACATCACCAAACATAAGAGTGCTGATAAAGACAGTGGTAATAGAAGCTAAACTCATCTCAAAAGCTTCAAGACTGTGGTTCATTTATCAGCTCCACTGGCTCACCGTGCACTGATTAGTTTAAATCTTTGTGTAGACTTGGAACAGTCTCCAAACCTTTTAAAGTTTGAAAGCCACGCTTTAACACAAAAGAGTGAGAAAAGCAACGTGGCGCTTCTAAAAGGCATGTTTGATGAAAATCTGTGGAATCCCTGGCAATCATCTGTCTGTGAGCATTTTAACACCACCCACTTTGAGATAAATATACCCTGAGGCTGTTATATGAATCTTGATAAAAGACTGAGGAGAATGTACCAACTTTCAACTGAGACAAAGAAACAGTGAAGGTGAGGTAAACACTCCTTAGGCGAGACAGAACACTTCGATAACTCAGGAAAAGTAGTGGTTATGAAAAAGAAGAAAGGGAAAGAGATTAGAGTAAAACTTTTTATCTCTTTATGGCAATTTACGCTCTAACTCATATCTTCTTCAAGTGTTCTCTATGGTGAAAATGAGATTTACTAACAAAATGTGATTAACCTTTTTTATTTTCACTGGTATGTGTAAGAATCATCTTCATAAAATCATCAAATTTTAAACTTGAAATTAAAAGTCTACCACTACAATTAAAATTCAAATGATCCTCATAACTGACAGAATTAAATGCTCTTCGATGTGACTTGGGGTAGCTGAATAATTCAATTAGATGACAAACACTTGTTTCAGAAGTTAACTGACACATGAGCTCAGGTTTTCAGTATTTTGACTGACACACTGAGCTCCTAAGATTTATTTTTTTTTAATTTAATATAAAACCTCACAGATCAAATATTTCCCTACTGAGGACCTGCACCAGGTAACTGAATGTTCACTATTCTTTTTCTGTTCTGGGAAAGTTTTCAGCCTCTTTGTGACTGTGAATCACAAAAACATTTGTTTAACAGCATTGTATTTACAGGTCAGATATATTTTAACCTTGTTCTGGCATTTATGGCTTTGAGAAAGCTAACTCAGAGCGGAGATCAAATCAGCAACCAAAACTCATGAGTCAGGGAAAACTTTTGTTTTAAAGCAAAACAAATTTCATTGCTGGCAGTTCTCTAACAAATGTTTATTGGCACAACTTTTAAAAGGGAGACACTGTTGTATATTGACTTTATTGTATGTTTTCGAAGGCCAATCAAAAAGAGGAGGACTTTCTGACTGCTTGTATTTCACTCATATGTAAAATGCAGCCAGGATGAGACTGTATTATGCATTCAGTCTTGAGTTTGTGCAGCGCTGTGATCAAAAACAGACTACAATACAGTTTGTTACAACAGATATGACAGAAGAAAGCAAGAGTACAAAGCAGCAGATGTGAGTGAGCGAGGAGGTCCTTGTTGAAGCTGCTTTATTCCTGACATCACACAATACAGCTGAATGTGTCTGCAGCGCTCTCAGTAAATAACACATTATGAGTTTGGACCAGCAGCGGCTGTGACTGGAAGAAATCTGGGTTTAAAACGTACGGCTTCTTCAGAGTTATTAATTTTAGTGTGGTCACTGACCCACAGAATTCTATCTTTAAAAAGTAGTTTCATTTATTTGAGATACAATAGGAGGCATTTCAAAGAAACTTTCCCAGAGGTCTCAGTTATTTGAAACTCAGCCTCCCGTAACACAAAACACAACCACGACAGAAAATTATGTGCAGTATCAAATCTGACCCTGCTTTCAATTGTCAAAGAGCAAAATAATGCTTTCTCTGTTAAAGCAAGAATATCTATCTAGTTTTAAGGTTAAAATTCAATATTCATGGCTGCGTTTTCCCCTGCGGTGCTCGATTATATGAGGTCAAATAGACAATTCACTAATGTTGCTTGACACCAGCCTCCTGAGCGACCCGCGGGTCAGGTTGGTGGTTTTCTGATTTTGTTGGCTAAAGTGCCTTTTTCCCCACCAGATGACTTGCTGCTGCTGGATGCACTTACAGAGGATTTAACCTTTTGATCTGTGAATTACCAATACTTTCCACAGTGACCCAACAAAATCTTCTATGGCAAAAATAATAATTTGACCTCTGTACCTTCAGAAAACCACTGTACTGTAGAAACATAATCAATCCAAAGCCTGAAGCCCTCTGGTCCATAATGCATTTATGTAGCTGTAAACCACAGAGAGCGCTGTCAGAGGGTCTCAGGGTCACATATGCAGCATTATTTGACATAGGTATTGACTGTGGTATTACAACATGAATTATTAGTTTCCTCGTGGATTCAAAAACATAAGGAAATAGTTCAATGTATTGAACATGTCTCAAAAGCACTTTTTATCGATGTGAATATACTGTGGTTAAATAAAATACAGGAAATAAAAAGTAGTTGATAATATCCAACTTGTCTTTTCAAAATGGGTGATGGTAACAAAAGCTCATCTTAATGTAATAAAGCACCAATGTGTAGATCAATGAGGACACATGCAGAGGAGTTATAATGTACACAGACAAAGTATCCCTCCTTTGCAGCTTGCATTTGGGAAGCACTATTTGAGCACTGAGACAGCCACGTTATATGAAACCATCAGATTCTCTGATGGATGTGTGCACACAGCTACGTGCAATAATACATCGCTACTGATACATTTCAGCACCTTGATGGGAACACACTTCTGTGTTAGGGTCACGTGTGTAAATGATAGAGATGTAATGAAATTTAGCCGAATTAAAAAGAAAAAAAAAGTAAAAATATAAAAAGTCAAAGATAGACAAAGTCAAGTAAAACAAATGATCAGAGGGCCCGTATTTTAGCGCGTGACTGCAGGTGTTCAGCACAAGCTATTTAGTTCCCACAAGACTGGTGCTGGTAATGTGGGATTTTCATACAATAGCTCTACAGTGAGTTTTTGAAAGGTTATGTGATGTGCAGATCACCTGAGGACACATCAGTACGGATTGAAGTCTCTGTGACGTCATCCATCTGTTTTTGAAACAGAGTTTTGAAGTCAAACAGCTGGCGAAGCCATATTGGAAATGAGGCAGGTTTCGAATGTCCACTCTAACAGCCATGGGACGCCATGTGAGCTGAGCTCTGCCTCTGATTGAGCGATACCAAGTTTCAAAAATTCACCCCCCTGCAGTATGGGAATCAGACAGGTGACATTTTTTTGTACCAGGCTGTAAAAATATTTATTTCTGCCCTGAAAACAGCTTCTTGGTCTGGATCAGCGTTTCTCTCACGCTCACCTGCACTAAAATATCCACCTCACAATGTTGAGTGCTGGTATCGTAACGGGCGGATGTTTGTTTTCAGGTGTCGAGTTTAATTCTGAGGCAATGAACAGGAGATATGACTTCACTGTTTGTCTTCAGAGTGATTCACTGAGAGCTGTAAGCTGCTTCATTTGATTTATTCAAAGAGTCTACGCTGTTAGTGGAATAGCTGTGGGTGGGCATAATTTTTCATCAGGATAGGACATTTATTTACAGCTTCACGGGGAAACTATTGTGTATTGTGTTGTGATACAACAAATAGAACATTATATAAATCCTAAAATTACGCCTAATGTCAAAGAAAATTACGCCACTTGTGTCAGTCGGACATAAGAATCAATTCCCAACTCTCGATCAATTCTCCCAGCTGTTCACTGCCAAATGACTAATCAATAAGGAGACAGTATTATGAGGAGATGGTAGGAGCAAAGAGTAAATCAACAGCAGATTTTTAATATTAGTCACTTATGTTACAATCACCAGAGTGTGAAACTGTCTTCTCTGTATCTAAGGTAATTGGTGTTTTATGGTTACAAATGTTTAAGGACAATAAAGGATAAATGTTAAAGATAAAAGAGATAAGTTATTGTCTCATACCAATGCAAGGACAGGATTCTGTGTGCACTTCCACAAAGTGTTAAACTTAAACTGTAATGAGATATTTTTAATGTTCAAGTCATTTTATAGTCCCCCCAGTGATGAATCAGAAAACTTGAAGCTCCAGATTTGAAGCGTCTTTTAAAAGGTTAAAGATGACACACAAAGGCAGAACAATCATTAAAGCAATGACTGAGTGTTAAAAGTTCACTCTCAACATTTTACCCAGTGACTAGATAAAAGAAAAAAATAGAACATTGTGATCAATGATGTCAAAAACCTTCAGCAGATCAAGGAGGGATTTGGCACAGTGCTGTTTTTATCTTGACTAGATGGGATCAAACAGCAGTAATACTTTTTGACAGCTGTTGCTGGGTACTTTCAAACTCCACAAGTAATGTGAAAACGGGGGAAATGCAGGATATTTTTTTTAAGACTTCTTATTTCAATTATTAGTACTAACACACTGCACCATGGAAGACTTGAATTGAAAATTAAATAAACCAGCAGAATAACAGTTAAATGAAAAAGAAAATAGAAAGTCATCACATTTCCTAACATTACCACCGAGGGAGACACTTCTGAAAATAAACAATAGACACTTTTCTGGCTGCTAGGAGGCAACAGTAGATATCTTCAGTGACTCATTGTTTAGCTGCAGATATTCTGTGCAGCTATGTAAAATGAAAAGCAAAGCACTTATAAAACAGACAAGGACATTTGAGAAAAAATCCACCGTGATCTTGACTTACATGCATCCCAGACATGGTGAAGGGGAGTGGGCAGCAGGTGTCCTCAGGTAGGAAGTGGTTAGTGTTCAGCTCGTACCATCAGAGCTGCAACAGAAGAGACAATGATTAAATACAGCTGTTTGATTTGAGAGGCTACATGAAAGATACGTTCAGTGATCATGTGACCTTTTGATGTTTCCCCAACAGCACAGAGATAACAAATGATCCATCCTTCATCTCTTTCATTCTACTGAGATGGCTCTTCCCTGTGGTGACACCGACCGCAGTGAGCCCGGTGCTAGATGGCTGTTTGAAGCTGTGTATAAATGAGCTGAGGTATTTTGTTTTACTGTGTCAGAGCACAGTGGAGTTCAAAGCAATTTATCCAGGGGACAATACAAAGTCGATCTTAACTCAAAAGATGTACAAGCAAACTGTGGAGAAAAATCAACAGCCTTTTTCACCGTATACATATTTAACTGAACAAAAGCATCCATCACAAACTGAGCTCAGATCGATGGACCTCTATATAAAAATGCAAAGCTGATGATTCCCAAGATTCAATCTAATCTCACTGATTGATTCTTCCAAGTGGCTCATTTATATTCTCTCGACTAAGAAAAGTCAGATGCTGGTAGAGAAACTGTAAGAAGATGCTGTGTGCTGACATTACTTCTTTTCCTTGTAATCTAGGATGGATTGGATTCAGATTTTTAAACTTCTGTAAAAGTAGAGCAGAGGGTGTAACTCTGCTTTAGCCAAGTCTTTTGAGCATCTTGATATTGTAGCCAACTACAGGTATGCTGAAGGTGACCTTGATACAGTGACAGTGAGGAAAGCTGCAGAAAGAGAGGGGAGAGAGAGGGAGGGGGAGGAGGAGAAAGAAGATGAAAAAGAAACTGTGATAGCTGTTTCTCAGTCTGCACTTTAAAAAAAGGGTCAGAGTGTGGCCTGTGCACCCAGAGGAGCATGTACAGAGAAACATCAATACTTGTGAAAACGAACCAGGCCCCACTTTTATGGTTTTTGTTTGAAACTTTCTGCATATTAAAATATCTTTTTACTTATTCATCAATTGTAACTTGTATTCCATTTTAGTGTACGGGTGATGTTCTGAAGAAACTAATTTACCAGTTATGTAAACAAATATATTTGAGTTCTGACTAATCACAGGAAGGTAAAAGCCGTCTACATGTGTCTGCTAGTTACACATCCCCCGGTCAAACGGTTATATCCAACATGTAACCAGACTCATCCTGCTTATATCCTTATATCTATTTTCAAGATTTAAATGCAGCTAAACTGTGCTGCACTACAGTTGCAAAAAGTCAAGGCTTTTTTGCATTTGGGTAGTAGAAAAACAGCATAATGTCAAAGCCCAAGGAAGTGGTGGATGAGTGTTCCAACTTAGACCATAAGACGTCATCATTCAACCAAATAGTAAATCTGGTGATAACTAGAAAGGGCAAAACAATTTGGCTGTTAAGCTGAGTGAATGTGCGCATAACTAGTCGTTTTTTCCCTCTCATGTTATTATATTATATATTTCTGGTGTGGTCTCAGTGTTTCCTTACCTTACCTTACATGGTTTTCCTCTCCTCTATAATGCTTTCCTTTATCTTATTTCATTTCATATTTCCTTTAAGATTAATTCAGGGAAAAGGCTCAGTAGAGGATATACTTCCTGTGACTGACCCAGGGGGTTTGACTCACTGAAAAAGTTGCTGATCATGGTCTAAGCAGCAATAATCCAGTCTGTTCTCAACACCTTCATTGCTGTTTATATGGGGTCTGCCACTAAAAATGCAACACTCAGATAAGCACAGACCTGTTGAAACCATCACTGTGACTGACCTACTCCCTGACCAACCTGCACTGACTCAGGGTCAAGAAACGGCCAAGTAACTCTTCGCACTCTGGATTAAAAACTGTTCGGCTCTTACTGCAGGCATACAGAGCTTTGAACTCTGAAACAACCAGACACAGGAACAGTTCGTCTCCTCTGGCTGTCACTCTGATGCACTCCTAACTCAGCCAGAGAGTCAGGAACAGTTCATGTAGAAACCATTTGTGTATGGGACGTGCAAAAAAATGAACTGTGTACATGAAACATGATTTATTATTTATTATCAGCGCGTGAATTGACCCTTTTTCCTATGTATAATTTATCACTGCTACGAAGGCAAATCCACATCCTGTGTAAAAAAATCTAAATATTACAACCATCTAGCCCTCATGGCGGTTTTTATCTCAGTTTCTTTTGTCCACTGCATATTGTCTTCTTTTTACAAGCTTTGATGTCATTTCCTGCTGTACCACTTATTGCCATAGCGGCATGTAGATTCAGTTGTGGTATTTAACTAGAACACTATTGCTTAAAATAGTTTCACCATCACCATCATCCAGTATATTTTACCCAATAAATAAAACCCATATAAACTACTTCTTGTCAAAATCTACTGAAGTAGAGCAATACATGGTAAAGTAAAGTACTCCTCTTTAATTCTCCATATATATAGTCTCACAAATTGGAAAAAGGTATCATCAACAGACCCAAAAGGCTCTAAAATTAGTGAAAAGTCAGGGAGTTGTCAAAGAAAAATTCCTAAAAAAAAAAGAGGTTAATTGAGCTGTGAAATTTTTTTCTTTCATCTATACATTAATACAGAAATCTAATCTTTTCCATTAATAAACAATGGTAAAAAAATATTTTAGCCCTTAAACACTGACGTGGAAGGAAAATAATCCAAACCCGTGAAAAAAAACAGGCACATATGAAGAGCTTTGGAACATTTTTTTTGTATTATACTATTGTGCAACTAGAGTCTGATTGTTTTACTCATGTGAGTCAAAGTGTGTGGTTGAAAGATGGTGGGAGATTATTTTGAGAGTTGGTTGACAAACTGATTTGAAGTGTGTGACTTAAATCTAAACTAATGTTTGTCTTCCCTTCAGGCAGTAAGGGTGTTTGTGCGAGTGTTTTTCTTATTTGTCTCCATCAAGCCTCATGAAACTCTACCCAGATCGTTTCTTAGGACATGAACAGGAGCACAATGATTGCTGTAACAGCTCAACAGTATCTGCATTATTCCTCCTGCAGTAGCCTCCATTTAAAGCATCTCACTTCCGACTGGCCCACAGAACAGGAAGTTGAAACAGGGCGGCAGAGGGAGGAAGTAGCTGACGCATATTTTCCAGTACTTTGTATGAAAAAAGGAGGGGCTGTAGCCGGCCAGTGTCAGTGTGGGTGATCTGATCACTGCATCCTTTCAGACCCACTACGGCAACTGAGTAAAGAGTAACATCAGAACAGACATCACGAACACTGTCGACAAAGCACTCCTGACGACTGGTGTAATAATCCAACAAAAGCATGTTCTTTCCTCGTGATTTCCTCTCCACGTCTGAGGCGGACAGAATTACTCAGACCCATAGCTTTCCCTTCTATCTGATGGGCAGCAACACTCTACTAGCAGTAGATGAGTCAGTTGTTTCTCACATTCAAAGTGGCTGGGAAACCTGAGGTTTTAGTGCCATGAAATGATGCAACTCCTTCAAAAAGCCTGGCCGCTGGCGAGCATGCTCCCTGTGATCTAAGGCCCAGCTTCACAGCACTGTATTATCCGACGTAGAAACAGGAAGCCGACTAATTGTAGGCCAGTCCAGCTCTGTATGCAAACTGACAGAGCCAAATATATTCAAGGCCAGGCTGCTTGGCTGCACCCAGAGGGCACCGGCCTCGCTCCCCTCGCCGATCCGTACGTCTGGAGCGGTGCTGCTGGAACAGAGCGGCTTCTTCACCAACCCACAGCCACAGCTAGCTCACCAATGGAGGAGAGACGAGTGAGGGCTATTCTTATCTCTCTCCAGTGCCGAGGAATGCCTCGGAGCATTCAAGAGCTTCAGCATCACACTCCTCACAACGCTCTCTTTAAGTCAGTCAAGTGTCTCTCAGGGAAGGCTGGGAGTTTTTTAGAGTAGTGTAAGACCGAGGGCTGAGAAGTTCTTTGTGTCATAACTGAGAAGAAAATGGCTCAAACAATCAAAGTGACCATGATGCTTAAAGATGAAGGCTAAGAAAGAGACTGTGGTTACAAGACTAAATCTCCAACCACCGACCCTTCAGTGTTTACTTTCATACTTTCATTCAGTCTGTGATAACAGCACACAAACAGCTAACACAAGCGTTACGGAGCACTGACCAAACGCAAGCGAGCACTTGACACAGCCATGCAAGCAGCTCGTAACACCCCCTTGCTGAATGGCCATGTATACAACCTGCAGCTTTGCTCAGTCAGTCACTTCCTTCAAGAAGGGAAGAAGATGCATCTGTTTGGGTGCAACAGGAGGGAAAAACAAATCACACATCAGGAAGTCTGGTTTGATGGTTCAATGGAGACCAGGACATTGCGCGGATGATTTGCAGCTTTGATTTGCCTTTGTCTCAAAAGTCCCATCATACATGTCACTTCTATTTCAGACCGAAGTATGTTAGTAATGAAAAGGCGGTATTGATTGGGATTGATAAGATTTTATTGATACCAATGCCCTTATTAATTCTGTATTTCAATCCAGTTCTTTATCAATCCCCTCATCAATTCCTCCAGACAGTTTTCTGTGTACAAAAAGTAGCTTCACAGGTTTTCTGTGTCAATAACATTCTATTGAGTTCACAAGTACAAAAATATGAAATTGATCAATAGATGTTGGTTTCTCTGGATGCAAATAAATGAAAATAGGTAAATATCACACATTAGGAGACGTCAATGTGTTGTTTGGTTGTTGGCTGAACCACCTTTCAATGCTTTGAGCTGTTTGGAACCTTGGGCTTGCATTAGTTGGGCTGAAATCAGCCATGAGTCTGCACTTCCTGTTTGGAAAAAATATATTTCTTAGTATTTTGAGTTATAATCATTGTTCACATAGAGGTACAGTGATAAGTTTCATTGATGAAAGTTAAAATTCTATTTTACAACCAAAGCTATGTCAATGTATACAAACCACTAGCATATAGATGCAATTTCCTGTATTTGTTAGCATCAAGCTAGTGCTGTTTTCTATATTGTTTTGGTACATTAGGATATGCATAACATATTGAATGTATTTCATAAAAATCTCTTGTGAAAGTATAACGTGTATTTCTTTGTGTGTTCAGTTTTAAGGCTTCAGTAAAACTTCTAGGGGAAAATCCTAAATCACAGTTGTCTCAGAAAACTGTGATCTATCTGCCAAGCTAAAATAGCTGGGACGGAGTAATGAACATAAGGCTCGGCTGCCTCAGCAAAATGTAAAGAATCGGTTAGGGAATTGTTACTAATAAAAGCTAATAATGTTGATGGACTGAACCATTTCTTATTGATTCTAAAAAAGAACCAGTTCTCAGTACCCATGCCTATCGAAAGCTTCATTTTTGGCTTACCTACAGGGAGTTGATAGGCAGTTTGGGGATAGTTTTGATATTGAGGAAAGCACATGCTTCATGCTAGCACTGCAATTACACGAGAGATGCTCAGCAACATAAAGAACTAACAAACAGTCCTGACACATATGCACAGCTTACAAGAGAAATGTGGTATTTTAAAGTGAAAAGCAGAGGGCCTTTCACTTCTATGCATATCAACTTACTGTTATAAGTTGATCTATAAACTATCATGTCTTCTTCAGGCTTATAAATTTAATAAAATAAGGATGATGTTTTGTCTAGTAGTATCAGCAGTTATCACGCTGCTGTCTGAAGACTTGATATAACATTATATAGATATCTAAATGCCAGCTTGTATCTCTTAAGAGGATTTTGAACGTTATTGCTACAGATGACTCCCTGCCTTGTCTTTATGCTTTCAGTATAAGCAGAGGATTAGTGATGCTACATAATGCAAGGTATTCTACCTGGTGTGCGTGCCTACATCAATTGGATAATGTTGTCCTGTATAAACAGCTGAGCTACAATCCATTGCTCCAATTGTCCTCTGTTTTTATTTATTTGTTTATTTTTTTAATCGTTTTTCTGAAAGCACACAACAGCTAACAATACACTGGGAGCTTTACTTTTCTCATGCTGTGCTTGGTTGGTCCAAACCCACCCTGATAATCTGTATTCTAACAGTGATCACAGCTGAGTGTCTGGCACCAAGAGTTGAATATTAAACATTTAAACTGTATGGTGCGTAAAGGTCGCATATCAAAGTATGCATTTAGCATTCAAGTTCAGTGCAGTAAACAGATGCGCTCCACAAGAGTGTTAATCACTTCCTCCTCCTCTGCTGGCTCCTTATTTCTGTCTTCGGTGCAACAAGAGCTGCTGATGACAGTGTCATGGCAACACACCGGGACATGCTAAATCAAAGCCTGCAGTTACATCACTGCCTTTCCTCCGCTCTGCCAGATGACAGTATTATTATTACTGTCTGTGTCTTGTGTGCTGCTTTTAATGAGAACTATTGTGTTTAACTTTCTCTGCCTGTGAAAATCAGTGTGCTCCTTGACTGCAGCTGCGGCGCTCTGCAAAGGCACAGCTTTAATAAAGAAAGTGATGGAGTGAATGTGGAGTCATGTTGCTCATCCACCTTCTACTTTTTATCTGCAGGATAGTTTTGGTGCATTAATATTTTAC
This sequence comes from Thalassoma bifasciatum, assembly GCA_008086565.1. Lineage (NCBI taxonomy): Eukaryota > Metazoa > Chordata > Actinopteri > Labriformes > Labridae > Thalassoma > Thalassoma bifasciatum. The sequence goes on along the minus strand of RPOG01000762.1, from coordinate 17,174 downwards.
TACACTCTGCCTCTGAGACAAATCTGTTCATTACAGTTTCAGAGCTATGTTCACTTTTCTTTCTGTGCTGCACCAACATCCAAACTCCTGCAACGATAATGCCCTGTTACACACAAAGAATGGTGGTAAAAAACATCCTGTGGCAAATCTGTGTCTTTGCTTTGAGCCACCCAGGCCTTATTAAACACAGACTTCTCAAAGATGTTGGACAACTAATCAGTGCTGTGGAGCGCTCTTCTCCACCTCCACTGAGACGGCCTCACTCCCATCATCACACATCAGAGTAAGAATCATCAGTTCAGAGAGGGCAGAAAGGCAAAAGGCTGCTTAACTTTGTTTCAAAAGTTCAAAAACCTAAGCTTTAAATCTAATTTAAAAAAAGTGTCTCTTAAAAAAGGAATATGGAATTTTGTCTGATTCAGACTTTGTCATCTGTTTTCTTTTCAGCTGACTTTGAGCACATCTCATTATGCAGATTGCTTCTCTCTAGTGGTAAATTGTGCCAATTTAGATGTAATTTTACATTTAAAAAAATCCCCGCAGATATCAAAGCTGCTCTGACAGCTGATGAAAGACTGACTTGAACCACTGATAGTGGAGAGGATGATGATAGGGTAGCAGATTCTCTTATTCACATTCACACCGCCATGAAAATATGCTCATCTACATAATAAAAAAAGCTTTAACCACCATCTTACAATTGCGCAAATTTTTCAGCAGGATCTTTTTCAAATGAGCAGATTTGTCTTCTGTAGGACTGAAGAGCATTTTCTCTAATAGCAAGTTAGAATTTGGGGCAAGTTAATCTAGCTCTCAGGAGCTGACACTCAAACAAATGCTCACAATGCTGTTTGTGCTGGACAGCGACTATAAGCAAGAGACTGTGAGAATGTTTCGCCGACTGCTGCTCTGTCAGCTTTCTTTAGAAAAATAAAAGCTTTAACAGAAATCACAAGAGGGTGGGCTAGTATTTAGCTCAGGCCACTGATATCGCTTTCTGAAACTTCTGCAGCAAAGCTTCAGGGTTATGTAAACAGAGGATTTGTCCAAACAGGCCCGAGGATGTCCACAGATTACTGCTCACCAAGCACAGCACCTACTAGAGCTCATAAAACACCTTTGTATACTCAGGATGATAATTAAGCATAGCCCTGACATGTACTGTGTCTGTTTAAAACAGGATGTTTTTAATGAGGATTTCAATTTACTGAGCCAGCATTAAAACAACAGCTCCTATCACATTACACAAAGGACAGATTCAGATATTTAAACCAGTAAACAACATTCTTGTCAAGTTCCAGGAGTAGTTAGTCAAGTTTAGCCACACAAAAGCAGCACACAGAACTAAATGTTAGGATGTCTGATATAATACAGCAGCATGTTGGCTCTTTCCACTCTGAATTATCTGCTTTGCTACATTGGAGAAACACAGCCCTCAGGACTCAAATCAATACTTGTGCTGAAAGTTTTCTTTAGCCTTCTCCTACTCACATGAACTTATGCAGAGGGGACAGCAAAGGATGGCTCAGAAGAAAGAAGAGAAGATGGGAGAGCTGCATGTAATTCAGGCTACAGCTGCAAACTGTGTTCAACAATGCACTAAATATGATGGTAGTGTTTAATTTCTAACAGTGCGTTGTATTTTCAGAGATCTGTGCAGCTCAGGGGATATTTTCTCCTTATGTGAACAAGCAATAACATGCAGTATTCAACCTGGCTACAGTCAGACAGGTCAGGGTCAGGTGTCTAGTCTCCTCTTTGTGCTTTCTACTGCAGACTGATTTGAAATGAGAGATAAACATCTCCTTATGCTCAGAACTTTCTGTGACTGACTGACTGCCTTCCTGTTTGATCAGACTCTTTGGCTGCAGCTGGACGGACACAAACAGACCTGGACCACCAGTTACACTTCCCTGAACAAACAATCAGTGTTACTCCAAATTGACAAGAATTCATTTTTAGATAAATGGTCAGTTTCTTGTTATTTCACAATCACAACAATAAGGTATTACATCTGAAAGGTTTTATGGGAAGAGTCATGAAATGCAGTGGAGATACAGCGCAAACTTTTTTCATGCCACAGCTTCCTGTCGTATGGAAATGTGACCTACTGGTTATGCAAATAAACTGTACAAGCTCACACAGTGCTGCAGGCTCTGCAGAGTGGACAGCATGAAACTGTCAACAACAAATGACTCGTGGCTGCAATGCATTTCCCCATATGTAAACTACTTGACAGCAGGCGTGTCTGTGCCAGCCGGGGATAAACACTAGAGAAGAATTTTGTTCTGTTCGTGGCAAACGGTGAATAAAAAATGACACGACGGGGAAATATGCAAATGTATACTGTGAAAAAAAAAGAAGTCATATGTCGGGCTTGTGTCTGTCCAAAAGTTAAAGGTTTATCGAGATTTGCATGTTGCTTTGGTCCGTGTAACAGTGCAGACATCAGGCTTATTCTGTGATCAACGGCACAAGAGATGGGTTTCGAAAACCGGTTCCCTTTAAAAATCAATAAGAAATGGTTTAATTCATCATCATCCTGAGCCTTTGTTCTTAATGATTCCCTTATCAATTCTTTACATTATGCTAGAGTGGTTGGACTGCACGTCGACTAGTCTGCCCCAGCTAGCTTAGCATAGCAGAGAAATGACAGTTTCATGAAATCTCTGATTCAGAATTTTCCACTTAAAGTTTGACTAAAGAAGCTGTAAAACTCAACACACAAAGAAATGGAGATTCCTATTCAATACATCGAATGTGCCATACATCTCCCAATGCACCAAAAACCATATAGGAAACAAAGTGCTAGCTTATATCTTATCAATAACCATTCCTATTTAGCACAAATTTGGATCTGATCAAAGAAAACTCATAGTGCCTATAATAATGAATGAGCAAGTACCCCAAATAATCTTATTACAGCATTTTCTGACATTATATTCAGCTACCAATAGACAAAATCACGCTCCCAATGTAAGGCGACGCACCAGGACTGAGATTGTGTTAAAAGATGTGGAGGGGCACATCAAAGCGGCCACATGGAAGCCACCCTCTGTGTTGACCTCTCTTTCTTCAGTGATGTGCGTGTGTGTGAAAGGAACCAGGAAGTGGACTTCAATTAGTTCAAACACAGAGAGATAATGTGCCCCAAGATGGAAGCTGTATCACCCAACACTTAATAACCCTCAGCGTCCTCATGTCCTTTTCATCTGGATGAGCGGTTTTCCTCCACAGCAGGCAGTCCCTACTGGGCCTCCACATGCTTAGCTGATCACAGGACTCTGACAGACTCTGTGGACACTGTGCAGGGACGAGGCAAGACCAGCTTACTGCACTGTTACTGCATAATGACAGGACGAACCAAACAAGATTATCAGTCAAGTCACAGTTACGCATATCGGACAATATGGGTTTGACAGTGTGTCCATTAGAAAAACCTTAATTCAGCCTCTGACTGAAACACTTCATCCTAGCTGCTGCTGCTGTATCTTTTTAAAGGTAGGGTCTGCAGGAATTTCTGTCATTGATTGTAAACACAACATCCAAACTGGGCTCCTCCTCTGGGGGTCAATGCCAGTGGCAGCACACGCCCACTGCTTCCAACCGGAGCTGCTTCTATCTCACCAGCCCAGCGAGCATCTGCAGCATCACATTTCTCCGTGGGAGAGACTCAAGAGTCGTGCACCTGATTTTCTGCAGGCAAATGACGTATCCTACATACTGCAATACTGTAACATTCTTCCTTCGTGTTACGGCTACTATCGTAGCTGCTCAGGATAGTTTCTCCCACTCGCTGACATCAACATGCAAAGTCACTTACACACCTGGTGTCCTGTGATTGGCTGGGGTCATCACCCAGAAACATCTTAAGTCAACGAAATCATTAACACATAGGCAGTGAAGGAGGGTGTGGTCGACACTGGCACTAACACACATATATAGCAGCCCATAGATGACAACTGAGCAGGATTATTCCTGTAAAAGTTGACACTGTTTTTCAAGAAAATCCTGCGGATCTGTCAGGGATACAGCTATACGCTTATGTGATGACCTCATCATTTCAGCCAGTGTCATAAAGATCTCGATAACACTGTGTGCTATTTTGTAGAACAGACCATTCAACATATGAATATATAGCAGTTTGAAAATCACCACACCTTTAGTATGAACATCAAACATTGTTACTTTATATTCATGAGTGAAAAATAGGGAAGCATGTTACCCCTCTCTTTTGTAAAGCTTTTGTAAGCGTACAAGCTTCAAAAATCCTAAAACAGAAGACCTTTAGTTCCTGTCAGAGAGGGTTGAGATTTCAGACTGAAGTTGAACTTTCTGCTACAAACAGGTGCATGGAGGGGACACTCAACTCTCAAAGAGAGTGGAGAAAGAGCTGGAGGGCTGGTAAATAATAAAGGAGGAGATCGGGGAGCAAAAGGAAATAAGAGAGACTGTGGCTTACTCAATCATTACAACTGTATGCCTGCCTCTGCCATCTGCCACATGAAACATTTCCAACCATCTTCACCTTTTTTTAGCTGCGGTACGGCTTTCACTGTGCCACGCAAACTCTTCCCCTGTTCTCCTTGTCTCTGCAGTTCAGCAGGGACAGAATGAAAGAGTGATGCAGTCTTTGGGTTGTGGTTGTTTTGTGGTCTTTGAAACGTAAACTTTTAAACACAGCTCAACACCACCGCAGACTTCTACCATTAACCAGCAGCTGCACTACAGGGATTAGATGTAAGTGCTTTGTTCGAGAGAATAAAAACTGTTAAACATTGAGGGAACCGAGAATTGCAGAATCACCCACATATGCCACAAGCTCCTTCACACATGCACCGCACCCTTAATGAATTTACGAACATGCCTGAGGTGTTTAAATTTGTTCACCCTGACTTAAAGAAGATCCACAAAACCATGGATAAATCCACTACTTCTGACAAGCTCAGAAAATTAAGTTCATATATCTTTCACTATAATAAAACATAGACTGAAACAGTTAGAAATTGATAGTATGCAACATAAAGTCCAACCAGGAAAACCGACAAAGATCACCAGTGTAGCCCGAACTGAGCAAGAGGAAAGAAAAAAAAGTGAGGAAGAAAAGTTAAATCACATCCTTTCTTTGCAGCAGAGCAAAAGAGTCATGTGCGTGTCTAATCCACAGCTGTCATCCCCTATTTTTATCTGACTGAATGAAAAATATAGCAGCGTGACTGAGAAACATCTCTCCCTTTGGATAGAGACAGACAGGTGGGCAGACAGGCAGCCGTCTTGTCTTGTTCTCTGACGTAACAAGTGAAGGGCTCTCGCTCACCACTGATGAGGGATTACAAAAGCAGGGAAGCAGGAAGTGGAAGAAAGAAAGGAAGAGGGAGAGAGAGGCACCCCCTTCTCTCCTCCCTCCTCCCTCGGCTGCTCTGGGAGGCGGCTGGACGGGAGAGAGCAGAGGGGAGGAAGGGTAGTGGTGACAGCTTATTGTTTGAGCTCTGTGTGCTGTGGTCCCAGTCTCAGCACACACTCATCCAAGCCTGGCTATTTATATCCTCTCCATATCCGAGCAGGAGGAGGCAGGCTGCAGTCGTTTTCATCATTGCTTACATTACGGAGAGCTTCCCTGCTGTGAGGGGGCCTGCCTGTTACAGCTCCACTTAGTCTGATGTTGCTTTCTTTCTGTGTGTCTTAAAT